>JAUUDW010009593.1:0-10226 GCA_032361385.1 Panulirus guttatus | reverse complement strand
TGTGTATGTATATGTATGTACATATGTATATGTTGGTATGTATATGTATGTACTGTGCATATATGTGCATGTATGTATATATGCGTGTATGTGGGGGAATGGGTCTTTCTTGGTCTGTTTCCTGGCGCTACCTCGCTGATGCAGCAAACAGCAATCAAGTATATTGATGATGAAAAAAAATATTATTATTATTATGGTTATTACTATTGCTATTATTTTATACCTGCTTCCCCTTTCTTTGCTCACATAACTTTAAGTGGAAGTAGCATTTTTTCTGGCAAATTATTTCACATTTGCAGTAAATCAGATTCATGGAATTTCTTATTGAACAGTTTTGATTTGTCTGTACAAAGTACAGGAAGGGATTAGAGTAATCTTAGTGTCCTCATCTGTGCCCATGTCAGCACCTTCATTAAGTTTTAAGGCTGAGTTTGTCGTAGCCACTATTTGATGTACAGTAATATAACATCAAATGCAGATGCATATAGATGAGTGCTTAAACATTCCTAAAAAGTAGGTCGCCCTGACTGAGTTTTAGTTTAAGTTCAACTAAAACTTGTACAAGTTTTAGGTTTAGGCCTGTAACATTCATTTCTTGATTTTCATTCAAGTAACTTAGTTTGCATTTGCATATTGGTTAATGTTTCAGCATTTTACCAAAAGTAGATCACCTTTAATTTCACACCTCAGTGGCTGGTTGAATTTTTAGTTGGAGGACAGTTTTCAACAGTCATTGATTAATGTACATACAACATGATATACTGATGCATGTTGTTGAGCACTTCAGCATTCTACCAAAAGCAGGTCACCCTGAACTATATTTCACACTTCAGTGAGTTAGGGGAAAAGTAACTGCTATTGATAGAGAAGTAATAAGTTAAAGGTCAGGGTAGCTGCTGCACTTTGAGATGATTTTGAAGACTTTTTCATGTGATTGCATTAATGCAACAGGATAAATTTTGTTAACAGCATGAATGTTTCCATGAGGACAGGAACGGTCCCTTCTGGTTTTCACATGAAAATCTCAAAGATCAAGGTCACTGTCAGACTTGTTTGAAGATTATATTTTAGCTTGTTAATTAATGTTCTTCTGAATGGATTTCAGTGTGACTTTGCCAGTGTTTTTCATATAGGGCAAGGAAGCTACCCATATGATTTTTACCCCTTAATGTCTCACTAATTTATCCTTTCCAAATTTAAAATTTATGCAATCATCTTTGGCATAACCAATAGGTATACAGTGTCTGAAAAAACATTGTATGCCTCCCATAGATTTTCAGAGGCAATATATGGCTAAGGTTGCTCATAGGGTGAAATCATCGTACATCTGGTCACTGAGACTGGTGTTTCTAATGGTGTTAGCACCAGCAACCCACCTCACTGTGCCTCAGGCTCTCTTGAAGAAAGCTTTTTCTTTCTTAACTCTTCCAGGCTGCCACTTCATTTTGGGAATTTCGCTTCTGGGTGCTGTATTACAAGATGTCCGGTTCTTACCTTTCTAAGGAAGATAAAGCCCAAATTCTCGCCAGTAATTAAGAAAATGTGGGTACATGTAAGATTTCGAGGCACACTGGGAGCTGGGAATGCATGATCACTCGGTAGCTTCCTGCATCTCCACACCAGTCTCACCTCATTCAAGAGATCAAGAACCTATGGACCCAAAACATGGACCTTGAATATTGCAGGAACCTTGCCAATTCCATGCCCAGATGTCTGCAGATGGTAATCAAGGCTAAAGGAGAGATGAATTACTAAAATGTATGTGATTTTGTCTTTGAAAATGTATAGGGATGCAGACATGGTGTTTTGTAGAAAATGTGTGCTGATGACACGCTGCTCTATGATTTGAGCAAGGAGAAGGCATCGTGGCATCATTATATGTTACTGGAGATACAAGCAAAGAGGAGGGTCAAGAAGGAGCAAGACAGAATTCCTTATTGGAAGCATCACTATAGAACCGTGAAAGCTGCTCAGAAGCGATAACAGTTGCCCATGTTTTCTTCTTTACTTTGAGATCTATTGGGCTTCTTTAAAAGGAGGTCATTCCTGTGAGAGGAAATCCAAAGGACAGTATCTGAAACAGAAAACACATAAACAATGCCCTGGGGCATATGTGAAAGTGTACGCTAGCAGAGATGGACAGAAGTTGGTGGTCACAAAGACTAACATTGTACACAGCCACACAACAAAGGAGGAAACTCTCAAGTGTTTGCCTAAGCATAGTTGACTAGATGCAAATGAAGTAAAGGAATTGAAGGACAACTTGCAGACATACCCAAATAAGACCTTTGTTCTGGATTAAGTCAGAAAGACACCAGGAAAGTCAGTCACACTGTGTGATATTGGCAGTCTTATTGCCAAGCTAAACTCCTAGATCTCTACCCATCATGAAATCCATGAAGACTTGAACATGGATGCTGAGGCCCAGTTGAGGAAGCAGCAGATCCAAATGAATGGAGAGATAGGAGTAAGTTAGATGATGTGATGGGATTGAAGTGGGTGGTGATTGTCCGGTGAGAGTTTTTTTATGCAAGAAATAGAAGCCCTTTTTTCCATTAGTTGGCAGATTGGTTTTAATTTTTTACTTCAGAGATTTTGTTAAGCGTAACAGTACAACATTTTACACTTTAGACATAACTCTTGATATTCTGCCTCAAGAAAAGTGAAAAATGTCACCTTTGTGCAACTTTGAAGATGTCATTAAGAACTTTGCAACCAGGCCAGAGATTAAGATTGACCTGAAGGTGGAATTAGCAGAAGTTAAGAGATACATTAGAAATGGTAAGGCTAGAAGATAGTGATTGCTTGTTCCATCTTACTCCAAAACAAATAGGCAGACAGGCATTGGGTAATATAAAGCAAAGATGTTTGACAAGTGTTGTGAGCAGGAACTGTATGGAGAAACAGTATGTGATGGCATTCATATTCATTAAGGAGCTGTGTGTTGGGATTGAACAGGTAGCACCACAGGTAATTTATGCATTGTTTGGATTCTGTAAGGAGATTCTTGCAAGTACTAAGGAATATGGAACCTTCTCACCAGACTGGGAAAAAATGAGGAAAAGGAGTTTTATCATGGCAATGATTCCAATGAGCTGTTTCATCTACATTGCCCATCAATGAAGTTGGCACAAGGGGGCTGTGGCACAACTATCAAGGAAAGGCATGAAATATAACCTTGAAAACTGTAGATTCACCACCTACTATTATTTTATTGGTATCCCTTTCCTCTTCATACACCCCTTAAAATGACCAAGTACTGAATCAGCAAGGTTCTGAACCATTTAGGATCCATCTTTTCCCAGATTTCACAAATGGCTGCCTTCAGCTTAGGTGGTGACAAAGTATTCATGTTATGTAATTTTGCTTACTATTGCATTCAAATCCGGTGAATTCTCAGGCCAGTCACTGAAAAACTCCACTGTATAGTCCTTAAGCCAATCAGTGACTAGTTTGGCAGTGTGGCAGGGAGCCTCATCCTTCATGAACGCATCGGCCATGCACTTTTTGAACAAATCTGGAAGATGGTCGCTCAGTAGCTTAGGGTAACTATTTCTGTTAATAGTTTCATTCTTTGGCAACGCTATAAGTTCTCCAGCACCATAGCAATTGAAACAACCCCACACCATAAATGAAGAAGGGAAATTTATGATGCTTGCATTGTACTTAGGTCCAGTGGATCACAGCCTGGTCACCTGTACACCCGCCTGCCATGGCCACCTGTCACAGAAAAGGTGGACTTATCACTTCAGGACACTTCTAAACTTAGCTATATGCCACACAATGTATTTATTGCAAAAATCTACTCTTTTCTTCTGGTGTTTACGGATTACTGGTGGTTTTTGATGCAGTATTCAGCTGTGTTACTTAAGTTTCTTAGGTAAGTGGTGCTGCGCTGTACTTACCGACACATCACTGAGCAGTCTAGGGAATCTTCTTTTAATTCATTTCCACTCAAATGTGGATCTGCATCCACTTGACATTTAAGAACATTCATGGTATGTGGAGAGGTTTTTCTAGCCTTCCCAGGATGTTTTACATGGGTTGGTTTAGTGATGCCACCTGTATCTTTAAATTTCTTCACTCATCAATGTACTGACCTCAAGCTGTCACTTGTAATATTAGAAATTTCCAAATGTGGCTTATATCCCCTGTAAAGTGCAACAGTTGAAGCTATTCTGTCACTTGTAAGATGAGTATTTTCACCCGTATTAGGTGATAAAGGTATGAAAAAGGAAAGTGACAGTAATCAAGAGCATAATGTGGGAGCATAACAAAGGACTCCCACTTCCTGCACTAGCTAAATTGCCACTGAGGTAGGCTCATGTGGTATGCCAGCATGTTACGTAGTTGCCACTGCTCTGTAGAAGGTACCAACTTTGCTGGTGGACACCAGCACTACATTAGGTCGGATAAAGGGATTTGCATCATTATTATTGGCCTGAGCTTGCTTGTGCCAACTTCGTTGGTGGGCTTTGTATATATGAGTGAATTAACAGTATCATATGCTTTGTTGTTATTCAATTTTTTATAGAGGTGAAGTTAGATAGCTTGTTCTGAGTTTATTAAAGAATTGATTTGGGAAGGAGAGACTGAGAAATTTCTCATTGATAGTAGAGGATGCTGCTAAATAAAACCATATAGGGTAGGTATATTCAGCACATATAAAGAGGCGGTATATTTAGGGTGGCTGAAATTCATGTAGCGAGTTTAATGAAGTAACCATTCACACTTATTATACCGATATTTTACTCATATATCCTCAGTTTCTTAGGCCCTCCATAAGGAATATGAAAGGTGAAGTTACCCCATCCTCAATATATATAAAGGTATAAAATGTTGTTAATCTTCATTATTTATTCTATTGCACACAAGGAAAAATAAAATGAAAATGATAAAGATAAATTTCATAAGGAATTGGAAGTAAAAATGTTATTAAAACTTAAACAGTATTGTCAGTATTTCATTAGCATTACATTGCTACATGTGATTACCAAAAGTATATGTTACTTAGGTTTCCAGTTTCTGTTTTGAATTAGTGTGGTAACAGTTGAAATTGTGAAAAACAATACAAATAGTATTGCTGGCACAGTATCTCTGTTATCTTTAGCAGTGATCCAAGAATTTTATAAAACCGATTAGCCGGAAATTATGTCGTAGAAGGCAATTAAGAGGTGCAGACCTGGGGGTTGGAAGTCTTCCCTTTCTATGTTACTTTCCAAAAAAAGGAACAGAGGAAAGTTCTAAATGAGGATCTTATCTTTTAAGAATTAGTCATCTGTTCTGGACTATATGTTGCTCATGCAGGAAATAGTGAACATGTATGAAAGAACGAAAAATGTGTGAGCAATGGTGTGACACTCAATCTAGAAGAATTTCAGTTCTGTAAGCAGTCGGTGGAATTCTTGGGCTAAGAGTTGATTTGGATTGACTGCTATCCTGCAGATAGCACCCTGCAGGCAGGTACACTGGATCTAACAGTGCAGCTTGACATACATTCTCCTGATCCACTGCCATGCCCACTTCATTGCTCAGTCCAATCAGACAGTTTATCATCCTATGCCACCTACTGTCTAAGGCCAGATTGCACCACAGGGTACAAGGAAAGCATCCACTGCAGAGTTCCACCAGCCAACTAGGTGTTTCATCAAAATGTTGTATTGCAGGGTCATCCCCTTGAGGCAGAGAAACAAGGGTTGGCAATACCTGGAGAGGCCTGGACACCAAATGCTTTCAAAAAGAGAAGTTGGTCTGTCACCACCACAAAACTCAGACAGCCCAGGAGGAACAGGGGTGCCATCTCCAAACACCAGATGATAAGTGCTTCACCCCCTACCACAGAGTTACCCAATTCAACTGAGTTAGGCATTACCGCAAAGTGCTAGATGCAGACCCCCTTGGGAACAGATTGATGTATCGTGTGTCAGGCACACACCCTTTTTTTTTTTCGTACATATTCGCTTTTTCCCGCGTTAGCGAGGTAGCGTTAAGAACAGAGGACTGAGTCTTAAAGGAAAAACCCTCACTTGGCCCCTTCTCTGTTCCTTTTTTGGAAAAGCAGAAACTGGAGGGGAGGATTTCCGGCCCCCCGCTCCCTCCCCTTTTAGTCGCCTTTTACGACACGCAGGGAATACGTAGGAAGTATTCTTTATCCCCTATATATATATATATATGATTACATCAAAAGTGGAATCAGTTACAGAAAATCCCTCCAACCTTTAATACGACCTTACAGTCCCCGTGTAGATGTTGCCCACGAAATGATATGGCAACAGGAAATGTGACGGTGTGGCCGCTTGAGCCATATGTTTCCAGAACAGACTACAGTGGCTTTGTCATCTGAGCAATATCGCGCAGCATATTTGAACTGCGGGTGCAAGACTTCTTGTTACTTTGTCACTTTGTGTGGAAAATAGTCACAAAGTAATTAATTCCAATATGAAAATATTCGTAATCAATTTAATTGTAATTAAGGCTCTCTGCGACTTTCATGAAGTACAAGATTACTTAATCATGACTAACCATGACCCGTAACCTTTTCTCTGCTCCTTGCAGCAACTGACAATTTTTTTACATAATTACTTGATTATACTCAAAGCTGATGTGATTCGGGTGTACCTTGCACGCTGCATGCATAACAGAGTCATCAAAGCATGAATGACCACCCAGCAGGAATTATTTTCCATCACAGACGTCAAGATGTCACGTGAGAATTGCCCATTGTTATCATAAAATAAATAAATAAATGAGAACTCGAAAATTCATTTTCTCGTTTTTCATAGTCAAAGAAAAAACTATAACGAGAATTCATCCACTTTAACCTTTTAAAATAAAATGGTAGTTCATACTTTTAAATATAAATACGGTCCTATTTCTTGACTTTTATCTAACTAAAGGAAAGATGTTACCAACGTCGCGTTCATTTCTGGTGCCGTTAAGCGACTATTCCGACAATTCACTCTCCCGTAACTGGGCCATCTACAGAACCATCACCATCCATACGAACAATATTGTCCCTTGGGTATCTATTGTTCCACAATATTAAAAAATTCTAATATAAGATTTCAGTATTTATGGTACTGTATAATTTGTAATTCTACTAAGGAAATTTGATTAGTTTATTACAATGTAATTTCCATTATCTTGATTTTCTTAAAGATTTTAAATTGTGAAAGTTTCTGTTTGAGGCATTTTTGAGTAGATATGCAAGCATGACTGCACGTCCCATTTGAAGTATTACATATATATAGCAACGAATATTTTGAATTTAGAATATTTTTGAACTTAAGTTCATTTTTCCGTGAAAAATAAGATAACACTATACTGTTTTCTCTTCCCATGAGTACCTTACTATGGTACAAGCGTGCGAAAGTCGAAGTAAATTACATACGAAGTTGAATCATAAACCAAAGGATAAATTTATACCGAACTTTGATAAAACATTCAAGGACGTGCTAGCAGTAAAACCACTCACGGGTTCCATTGAGACTCAGCGATCATATTCGAAGTTTTCTTCCGGGAACACCAATGTCTGTTCCCAGGAAGGCTACATTGGCTACTGTCTCTTGGACACTGGGTACAGCTGGGGGTAAGACTGGTTGGCTCACCGTGTGTGAAGTGGAATTCTCATAGTTTTTGTAATTACTTGTTTGTTAATCTCTACATCCGTTTGGCCTCTCAAACTTTCTCTATCATGTAATTTCTAAATTACAGTATACCTTCAACATTATTCCATTCATTTACTGTGCATACTATTGTTACTTTTTTTATATATCTCTTTCTAACAAGTTTATTGCTTAATTTCATGTTACAATCTCCTGTTATCATATCCTTATATCTTTCGAATAACTGTTTACTGTTGACAGAATCGAACTGCTTTAAATACACAGGCTGTGGGCGTCACCCCTTACGCTTCTCCCGTACATGGTGGGCAAGTCTATGCTCCTTATGCCATATCTATGGCACACCGAACAGAAACACTGTAAGGTGTTGCTGACTCTGTGGTCATCAGTGAAGATAGTCACGTCGTACCGAGGGAACAGTGTTAGGAACACTTATGTAAATATTCCGGACAAAAGCTACCAACAGTGTTTGCAATATTGCATTACATGGTCGTGTCTACACCAAGGCAACAGCGTTAGCAACATTCTTGTCGACAGTTTGGACCAAAGCTGATTAGTGTTCTCAGCATTTACCTCATCAACGGGAGACACCTGTGTTACCAACTGTTCCCATTCATACCGTAGCCAAAATGTTCGTGTTACCGACATTGTTTCCATTGGATTCATAACATCATAATTCTGGTAACAATGTCGTTACCTTTGTGGAATAACAATGCTATCTTTGTCACCACAATGCTAGTCTACACAAGTTGTTGTCCACATTGTTTCTAACCACGTTCCTATTTCTGGCACCATCTTTATTGCCGTCCACTGGACCTCCTTCTGAAGCTCTCTGAGCTTCCTCGTGTATGGTGACCAAACTATAAGCACATTCTAGCCTTGGTCTATATACAGCGCCAACAGTTTTCCGAAGATGGGGCTCTAACGACATATTGGTTATGATATCCATTCCGAAGTCCCTCTCACACACAAGTTCCTGCAACTAAATTCCTGCCAAATGCTATTCGTATCGAGGCCTTTTTTCACTGTGTCCCACCCTCGTTACTCTGAATTTACTTGGGTTGAATTTCATCAACCGTCTATGACCTTTTGTAAGACGATACATCCTCTTCACTCTTAACCTCTCCGCATGACCTTGCCATCATCCATAACCATACTGGTAACTCTAACCCATTTATAGAAGGCTCCTCTGAAGTATATACGCCTTTTGTTCCCTTCCAAAAAAGGTAATTTTCCATCCATCGAAGGAGTCACCTCTTTATTCCTGCCTAGTGATTGAATGTGGTATATGTCATTCCAGATACACACGGTACACCTAACCTTCTCGATTTTATCTAAAACGGGAGCTCACTCACTTGTACTTCCAAGAGGTTTGTTATACACGATCCACCCATGAATCCACATTATCCACTCGCTTTGACACCTTCTTCTTTGCAAGTGAGTCATTCATTCGCTTTCTGCATATCGTTAATTCATATTCTTTTCGTGGCAGTTGGCCACCGAAATGGTCAGTAAACCAGAAATCGCCAGCTCACATTAAACATACACTGAGTGCATAAAGCTAGGCTGGCATTTCTTTGTATTTGGTGGGGGACTCCCCCACCCCACCACTACACCGTCTTCAGCTGGCTGCACTGTAGATCATCGTGGACCCTGGCTCGCCAATTTGACCCTTAACCCAGACACCGCCACTGACTTGCCCTCTGCGTTAAAGTAAATCTTAATTTAGTGAAAGACCAACGGTATATCTGAGAAGGTAGACACATCCGAAACCTATACATGTTGGTACTAACACAATCACAGTCTGAAAAACACATTATTTACCGTAATACAGGACATGGGCGTATCCACAGGTTCATTAGGCATTGTAAATCGCTCCCTTGAACTATACAGTACTGAACTGCAAAACAGACAATACTAATGATGATTTATGAAATTATACTGTCATTCTAACCCAATCAGTCCCTCAAAAGCAAAGATAAATGTACATGTTTGTCAACTCTGGACATGTTGGTGATCCACACCAGTGACCAACGAACAACGTTTTCCGTCCCACTGTCTTTCTACAACACTAACATATGTTTATATCAACGACTTTGTCCGCAAAAGCAAATTAATATGCTTCATTAATGCGACAATTCAATCGGAGACAGAAGTTTTATGATAAAATATGCGATGGCTTTCCTTCAGTTCAAGGAGACTGTGAGCAATGTCTTTGTAAAGTGTGCCTTTCATTGCTCACCACATACATAAATTGGGGATGTGAGATCTGGTGACCCCACGTGGTGGCCAAACGTCCTTTGAAATTATCGTGTCCCCAAACACATCGCGCGGTAGCTTCATGGAGAAACGAGATGAGTGTGCAGCAAGACCGTCCCGCGGGCAATTTCGTCCTCATTCAAACGTCCAGTGAAAGGGTAAATAATGAGTTCACAGTCAACGCTCCGAGCGAACTGTGTCACTGAAGAATATGGGGCCGATTGACTATCCGGTTTCGTGATATGGCGCACCACACACCAGACTTTTGATCATGTAATGGTGTCTCCGTGTTTGGTGTTAATGTGTTTTGTTTTTATCAATTCATTACGCTCAGAGAGCGGCAGA
>JAUUDW010009582.1:0-10226 GCA_032361385.1 Panulirus guttatus | reverse complement strand
CACACACACACACACACACACACACACACACACACACACACACACACACACACACACACACACGCACGCACGCACGCGCACACACACACACACGCGCGCACGCACGCGCACACACACGCACGCACGCACGCACGCACGCACGCACGCACGCACGCACGCACGCACACACATTAAAAGACACTGTACTTTAGATATCTAAAATCCATTAGCAGTGCCTTGTCTTGCTACAGTGGTTTCGAGTAGTTTGTGTGAAATGTACAATACCATCCTCTGTTTTCGAATGACGTATGCCATAATGAAGGTCATCGTTATAAAGGATTCAACAACCCTTTTTATATTGGATTAGGTTACAAACGATGGTATTCAACATCTTATCATACTGCACACTCTCTTGGGAAAATTTTTAAATGACAGACAGCTACTGTAATTTGCCATACAGTAAATCTTACTCAAATGTCAATGATTGCTGCTCTGCTGTTTCTTGCTAGCTTTCAGCCATGGATATAGTGTGTAAGAAGTGACTGGACAGGTTTTGAAATTCTCGTATTTCAGGACAAAGAGAAATTAGTGTTATTCTTAGTAGCAGTTAAATTCATCGCTCCAACGCATATTTATCAACATAGCTAGAAATTCCTTTGAGCAGGAAAACATTGCAGTTTAGATGTCGTAAAGGACAGACCACTACGAGAAAGGTCCACGAAGACGGACCTGTCAGTGCGGTGTCAAGCAAAGTGCGTTCAAAGGTACCTTCTCAGATTACGGTGAAAATAACAAAGGCTTATTCGTAATTCCACTAAAGAGCGTTAAACATATAAAATAAGAATTTCAACGAAATGGGTTTGACCCGAAATTTTTTTGTACTCTGTGAACCTCGTCCAGATTGACTAGGCTTTCCCAGCAATATTGTAGAAAGAGGTGCGGCAGAGTTAGGGAAAAGAAAATACATTTAAGGACGAACAACAGGAAGTAAGTGTGCAGTTAGTGGGATTCAGCGGACTGAGAAACAGTAGTTGTTTGTGCCTGGTCACCGCTCGTGGGCTTCATCAAAGAGTATGGCGCTCCCAGACAGAATAGTTTATTGTGGGTCATCGTACAGGAACCAGTGTGACGATGGCTATTACAGCATTCACAATATAACCTATCATGCTCATAGCTTTATCGATCCAGGAACAGAGGCGTGTTCTCAGCATACTAAGCGAGCCTGGAAAAGTGTGAATCTATTTGCCCCCGGTAAGCGGGGAGGCATTAGTATTCCCTTCTTTCCGGCTGCCTTACAGTGTCTTTAAAAAGTTTAGTTTAAATCAAGCTGACAGATTTCACGACTTGCGGCACAACTTTACAATCCTCTTTAATCTAAAGCACTTTACCTTTCGGTATTTTTCATTTACATCGTTACATTTTAAGATTCATTTGGTTCCTTTGGGATAGTGTGTGTAAGATTCAGTTAGATTAGATTCCTTTTGTGTCGTGTGTGTTTGGTTCATGAAGGTCAGGTTCCTTTCGGGTGATGTATGTTAAATTCCGTTACTGTGGGTCCTCTAGGGTCGATCGTATGTGTTAGACTCAGTTAGGTTACGTTTCTTTAAGGTCGTAAGTGTTGGGTTCGTTTAGATTTCTTGGATTTGTGTTATGCTTTGTTTGAACTATTATCCTTGTCATATCCCATAAGTTCCCTCTTCATGGTCTTGCCCACACGGTGTGGAGTGCCCATTGCGTAATGTCATTATACTTAACCTCCCTCACCTTCCATGAACTCTTTTTTCTTCATCCCACACTTTTATGAATTATTATCTTGGTGCCTTTAAACCACGTAATTACCTTATTATTTTTTGGACTAGATACATCCTCTACCCCTGTCTCTTTTCCAGCGGTGAGCGCCACGCGCTACCCCGTCTTTCGGTAAAATTTCCTAATAGATACTCATAGGTAGGTAGTTACTATTTCTCTTCTATAAAATACTATGTTTACTTGTGTGGATAAATAACAAATATTTTTTCACAAGATGAAAAACTAACATTTACTCAGAGTAAACTAAACATATCTGTTCCATTGACTCCATGTTGCTGTATCTCCCTGAAATACACTTCTGAATTTTCATTTCATTTATCTGTACAGAGGCGTAGATTTACTTTTTTCCGTTTTGTAATATAGGACTTTTTTTTTGAGATGGTTGAAATCTATAACGTTACATTGTGTACATTACGTTGATTATGGGGGTTAGATATGCTCCATCCAGAGTTCCTGTAATCACAGAGCTTAGATATCCTCCATCCAGAGGTCCTGGAATCATGGAGATTAGATATCCTCCCCCCAGAGTTCCTGGAATCATGGAGATTAGATATCCTCCCTCCAGAGTTCCTGGAATCATGGAGGTTTGATATCTTTCCCACGGAGTTCCTGGAATCATGCTCGGCCACAAAATTGGTTTTATTTTCCATTAAGATCACCCCATCCCGTGAGAAACTAGTTAAACTTTTTGTATATTGTCGTGTGGTCAGGTTGTGTAAGGAGGCTGGTGTGAGCTCGTCACTAGACCACCGACACCCACCCTTTCTCCTAGTTGGCCCATAACCTTTCGAATATTCCAATAGGACAGACGACGTCTCGGTCGGACGCACGGGGGACAGTTCTACTCTTAACCTTATTCGTCCACACCATCACCACCAATCCCGCAGGCTGCTCCATATGCAACAGTCGAGAATGAGAGCTTCTGTGGCGACGAGGTTATGTTATAGCAGAGGAGAAGCCTCATATCGCAGTACCCAGTGTAAAGTGAACTGTTTACTGTTATTGTACGGGTGTCCGGGGATACCCTCAGCCTGGGAGGACCTGGAAATCCCCAGGAACTCCTTCGGCTGAACACAAACTCACGGGTTAGCGTATAATGGCTGCTCTCGTGTCTGGAGGGAACTTGGGCGTTCGGAGACTTTGTGCCCGATTGACTCGAACTCACCAACTTCACTACATTCATTTTGTATAAAATTCTATCATCGTAGTGTGTTATTGGAGTGCTAATTTTCCTTTTTTATTTTGTGTGTATATTATTAAAATCTTACTTTTAATTATGTATCTAGAATTCACGGTGTGCCGTCAGGACTTTGAATGACTGGAGTCTGGTATTACAAAGCGAACACAATTTTTCATATTTGCAATTTTTATGCCATTAGCTCCTGCAACTAGCATCATTATAACCAACGATCACCCATATTCCGTGTTGGGTTACCACGGAAAATAGATGACAATCTGCAATGCTGCTGCTCTGTTGAATCAGGCTGCATCACGCCGCGGTCCATGCGTCTGTGTGTCTCCCACAACACTGATGATTGAATATCGTTTGTATTGGTTTCTTAAATTTCTCAAGTTCTGCACTGGCCGGACTTCAGTGTTTTCATTTACTTGCAGGCAGTTAGTTGAACAAGTCCAGGATCTGCATATTTAAACAGTTTTCTCTTTTTATTGTTGGCAGATTTTCATTTCGGTAGCGATATTTCTCAGTCTTCCATGCCCCTCCTGCCAATAAGGAATGATATTTTTTACTTCTGGAGATTAGAAACCATGCCGTTTTTACAGGATTTTTCCAAGATTAATGATTATTATACGTAAATCTCACGTGCACACTTTTAAAGTACAGTCATTGTGTATTTAGTCTTCTACAGCAGTTCAGATTTTCGGCAATACTGGCCATAAAATCATCTTAGCACAGTTGTCTAACCTGAGATATCCTCGCACTGTGAAGGGTGATGTAAACGCACACTGACATTGTAATCGGTAGTGTCGTCCTCAAGAACGTCAGAATAGGTTTTGGTGATCTCGTCTTGAAAGATCGCAAAATCCAGCCCATAATGAAAGAGTTGGAATTAGTATCCGTAGAATATAATGTGACTTAAGTGGCTCACAGAAAGACTTGATTTGCGCCTGCTTATAGGTAACAAGTAAGGGGTTGTAATACTTGGAGCATCGGCTGTAAAGAACGATACGAAATTGCTTTGTGTTTGCTACTCGTCATTAATGAGAAAGATAAACAGTAGAGATACAAGGAGAGTTCCCTGGGGATTAGAGCGTTCCACCGTGAAGGCCGTAGACATTGCTTGATGTACAACAGCGTTGATGTGTTGGTTAAAGTGTACATTCAGCTTCCTATTTTCCCCGATATTTCTGTCTTAGGCATTTCGTGGCTATCACATGCCACTGTAGAGGGCATCGTCTTCCGGTTTTTTCTCTTCAATCTATTTTCCCATTGTTCTGCATCTGTTTATCTTTTTTTAAGTGTCTCTTTTGAACCTCGGCTGAGATGAATGTTCTTCACACTTCCATAAGATTTTATGGAAGTGTGATCAGCCAAGATTACCATGGGGGCCTATAAGCCATGGTTTCGGTAAAACTAGTTAATAAGGACATTAATGACCTAATTAGGCCGATAGACTGCCAATCATACTGTGACCACTCACTTTCCTGTAGGTTGGGAAAGGCCGATAACCTTCTCACGTTTAATACCTAAATATAATGACATAAGTCCAAGTTATATGGCAGTGAAAGCACATGTAAAAACTCCAAAGAGCACCTTAGCAGATAAACCGTTGCAACATTACCGACATAGTCAGTCATCTTGCTTGGGTAAAAGTATCAAGAGTTGGAATAGGCATCTAGCGATGTGTTGAAGTCAATATTCTCCGTAATGACTAGTGGGGTAACTCACACAATACAAAAGCAATAACAGAAGGGAGAATTATGGGAAAGGTATTTAACAATAGCCTGCTGAGTCACAGCACAGGGTTTACAGGTGCTCTGACCTGCTCCGACATATCATCAAAAAGCACAAGTGAGGTGACTCATACAATACAAAACTGATTGGCAAAGGAAGAATTATGGAAAATGCGCTTAACCAGTTGACATGTCAAAGCAAGCTGTTTGCCGTAACTTCTGCCACGGAACATAATAATTATAACTGGCGGCTTCGCTCAAGTCTCTGGTGTTGAAAGTTCACTTAGTTAAGGGAGCATCAGCTGGTTACACGCGTCCTTGAAATATGGTCTTAGTTGTGGATTATAAGCGGCCTAGCGATGGACCCCGTCCACCAGGTCGTGTCTGGCCGTGCACGCGCTGACCGCGCCCGCTGGGTCAGGCACGCCCTGAATACGTCCTTGGCGCGGCTCACTTACTCCGTCTCCACATAGCCAAGACTCTCTCCTCAGCTGGGACCCGGGATTATTACGATTGCATGTCCTGCCCGCTAGCCGGGTTAAGCCAGTAGTCTTAGGACCTGGCGGTGAGAGCGTTCAAATTCCTTTCTGTGACGCTTCTGGGAAACTGCCCGGAGACTGTCCTCGTCTCTCTGTCCTGAGGAGTGCTGGATGCCCAGTAGTGTGGATTTAGTTTCGGTAATTAATCATTTTACTAATTCACATCCTCAGTTTCCCACGAGGGATACATATTCGTTGTCATTAGTTGTCACTTTCTCAATGTATTTTCGTATTTGAGCACCGTAAATAACATTTTCTGGCTTACCTAATCCTTTATGGGACCTGCTACGGACGATCTTATGTCCTTTATGAGCTTAGCAATTTAATCTCTATAACTGATATAAAGCTATACTCGTGATAAATGTTGCGGATAATCTTACACACTAATTCACTTAAATTAATCTTACAATATGATAATCTGCTCATCACCAGCTAAACAGTCTTACGATAGTAGCCATAACTGGCATATCTTCCCCGCGGGAGAGGTTGATGGGGGACCTTCGGGGATGCCAGCCTCTCTCCGTTGGCCTCACGACCCCTGGCACCCACCAACACCGCGGGGTTGCCACAGCTGGTTTCACCACATCAGGTCACCTCCCCTCATATAGCAATATAGCAATAACAACTGTACATCAATAATACTAAACTATCGTACAGGTTAAACAAGTGTGACAACACTGGTTATCATCTGTTCCGTCTTTCCTCTCCTTCCGTTTTGCTGACTCCGGGGAACACGACCCTCCTGCCTTATGGCTGCGCGAAGCCTGGGGCTCACATACCACCACGCGCACACAGAAGTCCCCCCCCCCCCCGCCTCCTCCCCATCCCCAACCCCCTTTTTAACCTTTCGACCTTTCATAAACTTAAGTTTAACTTGATGATTAGGTACTGAGAATATAGACGGTAGAATATTAATGACCCTTGCATCACCTGCGGGTGAGTCCTGATGGGGCGGCTGGAAGCTGTCGTCACCTGTCTGATGTGTCGAGAGAGGTGACGTCACCGTTGCTCAGGTCTGTCGAGATGACGTCACTATTGCTCAGGTCTGGCGAGATGACATCATCATTGCTCAGGTCTGGCGAGATGAGGCTTTTGAGAACCATGGCTTCACCCACTGAGTACAACGACTTTACCCCTCGAGTACGACGACCACCCCTCGAGCGCCCTCTGAGTACGATCCCAACTGGCCGGGACGGTGACGACAGTCGTGCTCACAGATCAACTCGTCCCCCTCCAAGGTTTATTATCCAGTTTTTTTTTTTTCCAGATGCTCTCCGACTGGACCCATTTCATTATTATATGATTATTGATGATCATGTATCTTATCAATATTTGTCCTTTTTAATACTGATGTTTATCCTTATTTATCTTTTATTATTGTTAATTCTCTTTATTTCCCATTACATTTAACGCTTGTAGTAGAGCCTTTCTTTTCCGTGTGTCGCTAATCTTCCTCAGATTTTGCTGTTTATCCTACTGAAGTTGTATCCCGTCAGTACAGAAGATTCATTTGCTTTCCAAATATTTTTTTTCCCCCAGGATAGCCTCCCCCGACGTCCCCTGACGGAGGCGAGGGCCGACGTCTCTCGTGAATGTTTCCCTGTGTTTATTCCTGATTATTTTTCCCCGGTGTGTAGCTGGCGCGTGTGTCTGTGTGTGCGAGTACTAATGATCCTCCCGGTTGTTTGATCCCGCAGGGGGGCGTTCTCGCAGGTGCGTCTGGCTGAGGTGAAGGACGACCCCTCCCACGTGGTGGCCATCAAGATCATCGACAAGAAGGCTCTCAAAGGCAAAGAGGACTCGCTCGAGAACGAAATCAAAGTACTCAGGAGGTCAGTGTCCTTCTCTCTCTTTCTCTCTCTCTATCTCTCTCTCTCTATCTATCTATCTATCTATCTATCTATCTATCTATCTATCTATCTCCTAGTGCTGTTATTCCACTCATTTCCTGTGCCCCATCATGCTCGGTTGACACGGACATTGTTGAGGAGTGCAGTGTTGGGTCAGGATCAAGTCAGGACTCAGTGTTCGAGCGGAGGACGACGCCTAAACCATGACGCTCATGGACACGCTGGACGATCACGACAGACCATAACAAATCACTGACAGTTTGCGGGTTTGTCTCTCTGCTTCACCTACCTGTATGCCTTCCTGTTTTACCACACTAATGTGTGAGCTGATCTTTTTCCATGTACAAACAGCCTCGAAGGACCCAATGGTCTTTTGCTGTTTGAATGGCTCTGCATTAGTTTGCACTCTAACATTACCACAGGCTGAATGATGCAAAGAGGACAACACACCTTTGAAAAGAATCGTTTATTGTGCGACTCCCGTCTGTTTAGAGTTTCCTGAAAATCCGTTACCTTTAGGTTAAGGATGTGCCAAAAACTTTACAGAATTTTTGTTTAGTGTGCACGACGGACTGTTGACAACTAATATATTAAAAGTCAAAAAAAGCTTTATAAGTCGTAGGAAAATATATCTTTAATTTTTTTCGTTTTCTCTCGGTAAAATATTTTCATGCCAGAGAGGAGGAATGTTCCACAGCTCCCTGAAATCAAGAGAACAGTTAGAATTCTAAATACATTTCAGAAAGAGAAATCTCGTACATTATACTTTGGAAACCTCTCCACAATATTGGGCCTAATTTACGTATGACACCAGCATGCTATCCTTCTTCTGGATGTACAGATTTTTTTACAAAAAGGAGACAGTACATCCCAGTGTCCTCGCTGGTGCCAGACGTAATATGGTTCACTTTAGAGAAATGGGAAGAAATGATACAGACTTCCTTCCTGACGGTCCTCACTCACCACCAGAGTCTGGCTCAAGTTCCAGCAGTGTGTGAGGGAGGCGTCTTCTGACCGCCCGCCACAGTCTCATGCTGGTGAATAGGCAATCCTTGCTCGTCGGCGTCTACGTCCACAGAGACACCTTTACTGTTGCGGCAAGCGATCATCCGTCGTTTTCTGATTGTGAGTGCAAGGCAGTAGATATTGGCAGCAGTGCTGTGTTCTGAGTGGTCCGTCCTCTGGCCACAGCCTGAGATACATTTCATTCCCGAGCCGCTGCTGCGCCAGCAGATGCACCGCGGGGAATGCTGGCGAGCGGCAGCGTTTATACCTAGCAAGATCGCCGGCTGGAGGAGGTTCTTTGTCTTTTTCTTCGCATTTTCTTTTTTGAACACATTATACCTGTCCGCATCCCAATTTTTACCATATGATGCGCTTTACAGTGACAGTAAGAATCCTTCTCCAGCTTACGGAATGTTTCTCATGAGTTATATCGAGGTCATGGAAGACTTTGACCACTTGTTTTAGTTGTTTCAGGTGCTCTTGTCTTGTCTTGTCGGTGTGGAGCTGACAGGAACAGGAGGTTACCCTTCATGTTACTTATTACTTCCACATTGATTTGATATCTAAAAGCATCTCTAGGGTTTTGCCTCCGCCCGGATTTAACAGCAAGACTCTGGAGTTTGGGAAGTCAGCGCCAAAAGGATCTTGGGTAGATATGCGTTAGAACCTGGCATGACAGAATTTACCTCACCATCGAGGGCTACGGCAAACAGTGTCCTCATCACTGGCCACCTCTTTTACCTCTGTTGGCACACCTAGTACACGTTAAGAGGACTTTGTGATGATGCGTTTTTCGCTCCCCTTATTTCCAGAGAAGTTTTCCTGAGGGACTTGTGGTACGGTACCGGTCAGCAGATGTGCGTTTTGTCGACCTGCTTTTGCCATGTCTCTGGTGGTCCAGAATACCCATGGAACGCTAGGGTTGTGTTTGGTCCATCGTGGACCCTGCACATGCTGCACAGGTGGCTGGACGAGGCCACACAACAGCATGGGAAGGTGACCTCCGACCAGAACATAAGTGTTATGCCGGCCCAAACCTTACTTCATTAGGGACGGAGGAGACCAGCAAGAACGCCATCACAGCCCATGTTGCTCTCTCAAAGGTGGTTGGAGGTTGGAGGCTGTCGGTTGGGGGCTGGGGATTAAAGACTGGGGAAGAGAGGCTGGGGTTTGGGGAGGGATGCTGGGGTTTAGGGGCTGGGGATTGGAGGTTGGAGGATGCGGGCTGGAGGCTGTGAACTGGGGCTGGGGTACAAGTGTTGCCATGTCGCGCCAATATGATCCAAGAGTGACTGCTGGATACGGTGGGACATTTGCTGTGGGTTTACCACAGCCTCCTTGACACACACTGTGGTAGAAGTTTTCAGTTTATTACTACAAAGGACTTTTCTTTTGTTTCTGCGCTGCAGTTTTACGTCTGCAAATGTCTGTCCTCTCATGTCTGTGTGACTGTTGATACCGACGCTCACTGCATCATCGCAGTTCACTCTCACCAGCAACAATCCCTTTAGATAAAGAGACGAGTATGTTTGTATGTTTAGATTCAAGTGGTTGAATGTATTCAGCTACTTAATGCAGTGCACGACATCGCTTTCCTTCGAGTTTCTTATTAACGGCCTAAGCTCCTTGTGTGGTTCCGAAGTGTCATGTCGAACCATAGTAAAGGCTTCCAGGATGTTGTACAAACCAGCAGTCCAGGAAAGCGCCTGGATCCACCTGGTCAGTATATTCTCTGTAATGCCTCGTGCTCCTCCTCCTGATGGCCCTCGTTACCACCCTGTCACTGGTCATGTCTGACCAGACGCCACGCCAGAACTCGTTGGTTCGGCGTGTGGGAAAGCCATACCCCGAGAGACGCATCTGGTCCTCTTCTTCCAGTGAAAGAGTTTCCATTCACGACCGCAACAGACGAACCGATTTGGCGGTGGCAAGGTGTCCAGCCGCATGCAGGCAGGGCAGCCTTTTCTTCACGATATATTAGATACAAATCACTTGTCCCTGCGGCTCAGGCAAACAGCCTCGTGACGTTCACCTGCTCATAGTTCTGCAACCACAGTTTAGCTCTCCAGTGTGTTCTGGATGCCTAATCACACGCTTTGCCGACTGTTAAGAGTCCTTCAGCAACTTGATA
>JAUUDW010009560.1:0-10226 GCA_032361385.1 Panulirus guttatus | reverse complement strand
GTTAAGGGAAGTAGTGCTGGCATGTGCAAGAGAAGTGTGTGGCATGCAGAAAGTAGATGGGCAGGTGAGAATGGGTAGTGAGATGATGAAGTAAAGTTGCTACTGAAAGAGAAAGGATAGGTGTGTGAGTAGTGCTTACAGGGAAGGAGTGCAAATGCCTGTGAGATGTACATGAGAAAGTGGCAGGAGGTTAACTTGGAAGATGAAGTCGTTGAAAAAAGATGGCAAATGAGAGCATGAGGTAGGGATTATCATTAAATTTCAGGGAGACTAATGTGTTTCGTAAGAAGGTTAATAATGTGAGAAAAAAAAGTACAGATGGGAACATCATTGAAAGGGGTAGATTGGGAAGTGGTAATAGGTTGTGATGAGTTAAGGGGGAGATGCAGTGAGCATTTTGAAAGATTGTTGATTGTGTTTGATGAAAGGATGGCAGGTTTAGGGCATTTGAGTTGGGGAGGTATGCAAAGTTAGAGTTATGGAAAGTGGGTATAGGTGTAGGTATTGAAGTGAAGAAAGGATTAAGGGACTGCGTAGTCCTTCCAACCCTGACCTATGCAGCCAAAACATAGACATGGAATCCAGGCTGTGGAAATGAGCTAGTTAAGGGGAACATGTGTTATGACTAGATAGAATGAAGAAAGAATTGAGGGGGCATATAAAAGATTTGGCATGGCAAGGAATGCAAGGGAATGAATTGTGGAGTGGTAGAGTGGGTGAAACATAATACTTGGAGTTGGTTTGGGCATGTGGAAAGAATGCAAGATGGGGAGTTTACAAGGAGAGTGTATGATAGCATTATTAAAGGGGTTGGTGTGAGAGAAAGACCACCTGTGAAATGGGGAAATAAGAGTGGAAGATTGCTGGAAGGAGAGAAATGGTGGAAGAATGCTGGGAATTGTGTATGCAAGTAAGTCATGTAAGAATTGATAAGTGGGGACTCTTTTGCCATGGCCACCCCCTCGGCAGGAGTTCCTGGAGGGAATAGGCATCACAGATAGATATATAGGTACAAAAGTGGTTTTGTGAAGAGAGGAGTTGGTGAAACCCTTGCATAAGATGAAATGTGTCAGTACAGTAGGAGTGGATGGTATTGTAATTGAATTTCTTAAGAAAGGAAATGACTGTGGTTTTGATTGGTTGGTTTTGAATTGGATAATTAGGATTTTCAATCTATTTATGGATCATGGTGAGATGCTAGAGGGTTAGTGGAATGTAAGTGCCATTGTATAAAGACAAAGGGAACAAAGGTGGTGAGTTTTATAGTAGGGTGATGATTTTGAGGATGAAAGCATGTACAGAGCATCAGACTGGGGAGGAACAGTGTGGTTTCAGGTGTGGTAGAGGATGTGCAGACAAGAAGTTTGATTTGAAGAATGTATGAGAAATACTTAGAGAAACAGATTTTTGTATGTGGCATTTATGGATTGGTAAAAAGCATATAATAGGGTTGGTAAAGATATGGTGTGGTAGGAAAGCTAGTAGTAGCAGTGAGAAGGTTTTGTCAAGAGTTTTAAGGCATATGTATTAGTAGAGAGAGAAGAGAGTGAGTGGTTCCAGGTGAAGGTTAGTGTGTGGCAGGATGTGTGATGTCATCATGGTTGTTTGATTTATTTATGGATGGGGTTGTGAGAGAGTTAAATGCAAGAGTCTTGGTAAGAGAGGCGAAAATGCAGTCTGTAGAGGGTGAAGGGGCCAAGGAAGTTTGACTTCAAACTTTTTAGTGTCATTATAGATAATGTTTTAATCAGGAAGAGTCATGTTAGTACAGGTAGTTGTCAACTTGCAACTGCAATCGGTGTCGACAGACCAGTCGTAAGTTGATCTGGTTGTAAGTCGACCTATGTTAATATTACCTTAGGTATGTTATACAGTTTAATGATATCATAATCATCTTTATGTCATATTTTATAAACATTTTCTTTTCTCATTATTGTTATAACCATTGCATCACCACTGTCTTAGTAGTTATCATTTTTCAACACATTCTACACAGTTTTGTTTTTTATTATTATGGCCCGAAACTGTCGTACGGAAGTGGTCGTAAATGCGGTCAGTTGTAAGTCACATAGGTCGTAAGTCGACGACTACCTGTATTGATTTAGCAGTGTGGTCAGAATGGTCAGATAATTTATCACACAACAGCTCCAGGTATTGATTTTGATTCATAGTCACATTTTGAAGTAAAAACACAAGACTTCCAACATCATTATAGCCAAAAGCCCCCAAACCATTAGTGAGTCAGGAAATTTTATGGTAGCATGAATATGCTTAGGGTTGTATGGGTCACTACTTGGCCTCTGATACACTTTGCCTCAATGGCTGCCAGGAACATCAAATGTAGCCTCACCGGACCACAACACTCTCTTCCACTTTTCGTCATCCCACTGCAAATATTTCTTGGCAAATGTGAGCCTGTTCTTGTGCTGGCGGTCTGTCAGAAACGGTTTCTTGCGAGGTTTACACCTCATGAATTTCAAGTCTTCATGAAGTTGGATACAAATAGCACATACAGACACATGACCAAGTAGCTTAGAGTTGTCTTCCTTTAACTATTGTGTTAAAATACATGGATTCTTGTCTACTTGATGTTGGATAATCTTCAGAGTGGGTTGGCAAGTTATACGAGGTCGTCCAGGTCATTTCTGGGTAGGAATGTCAGTGCTGCCACCATCAACGAAACACTTCGTCCATCCTTGCACACTTTGTAGTGCCAGCCCTGTGGTTTCAGCTACTTTAGTTTACTTCCCTACTTTGTACAAGGCTACATTAGTAGCAAAATCCTCTTTAGACAAGTCCTTTGGGCCAGGCATTGCAGCACAAACCCACCACAAAGCACATGTGGGTAGGATAAGAAAGTGGATGTCAAGAGGACAACAGAAAAAACACCCACCCACCATGATAGCTCCAGGAAGACTGACCGCCACTTGTCGTTACCCCAAGGGTCCCCCCTCCCCACCAACATTCATGAGCTGCCCCAGTGTTTTTTGACATTTCAAAGTCATGTTTTGGAGGTATGATACAAATGTGTAAAAAATACTAGCACAGGCCCTATCATCCCAATTTTTTCTGCCAGGACTGTAAATACCCTAGCCTGAGCCAGGTACTTATTTTATCGACCGACCTCAAGGGTTGGATAAACAGGTGGGTAGACTGGACCAACTGCCACAACCATGATTCAGACCTATGCCATAAACCCAGGGTGACCCATGAATGCGTCATGGTCAGGAACGCTAACTGCTACATCACCTGTCTTTCCTTTCTTTTTTTTTATTTCTTTCTTCTTTTTTTTTGATTACATCCAAAAACATTTAGACACCCTAACCTAAGCTTTGAGGAGGAGGAGGATCAGTCTTTTATCTTCTGTTCCAACTTTTAGAAATCGAAATACAAAAAGGAGAGGGTTTGCAGCCTTCCATTCCCACCCCTCATAATCGTCTACTTCAACACACAGGAAGTACATGGGAAGTATTCTTTATACCCTGTTTCCTATCCCCAGTGAATGCTCAATTCTTAATTTGTAAGAAAAAGTAATAGTATGATAACTTTTTGTGCACCTAATCATATCGATAAAAAAGTTATGACATTTTCTGGGGATAGTACATGATACTGGCCAGTCCGTTGAACACTGCCTTCTTCCTAAACTGGGAATATTTTTTTTTTTTCCCCAGTCACAGACAGAAGTCCACATCAAGGCTGGGCCTTAATTCAAATATAAAGAGAATTATGAAACAGAAAAAGAAAAGAAGGGAAAGTATTTATCAATTTTTGAGAAAGTGAAAGACCTGTCTTCTAAAATGTGCCGGGTTATAGTTATTGGGGAAGACATGAGAAGGTAGCGAGTTCCAAAGCTTCGACTTGTAGGGAAAGAAGCAGGTGTCATAATGGCCCACCCTTGAGTTGCTGATGGCCACACAATAATCATGTGATACAGCAGTTTGCCGAGTATTGCGTGGTCTAGCTTGTGGTGGAAGCACACAAGCAGTGAACTCTCGGGAACAAAAACCAAAGTAAGACCTATAAAAGAGGGAAAATGAACCAACATTGCAGCATAGGGCAAGGGGGGTCAAGTTTGGAAGTTAACCTGGGACAGTTTATAAGTTGGCCTGCTTTCAGCTCAACTCTGTCAAGTAAGGATACAGAGCTAGAACCACCCCAAATGTGAGAACAGTGCTCCATACAAGGATGAATCAATCCCTTGTATAAACAGAGCAACTGTTTAGAAGAGAAGTAGTTTGGACATCTAAACAGAACTTCCAGTTTCTTAGAGGGAGACTTAATGTGGGGTTTCCAAGAAAGATTGAATGTTACAGTAATACCAAGTATGCTCATTGAGTCAAGAGGTGGAATTACAGAACCGTTAAAGGAGAGACCAGAGTTGTGAGGAGTTTTTGAAAGAGAGATGGGTAAAAATTGAGTCTTGGAGGCATTAAATTTAACTAGATTTTGTGTACCCCACTGACATATCCTGTTCAAACCTGAGTTTATTGAGGAAGTTGCAAAGATGAGATGCAGATTGAGTGAGAGAAGAGGGAGCAGAACTGAAGGATGTGGATGAGTGCATTGTTGAGTCGTCAGCATATGAGTGCATTGGATTATTTGTGGAGGAGGGGAAATCATTGAAAAAAAGGAGAAAAAGTATAGGGGACAGGACAGAACCTTGAAGGTCACAGCTGTTGAAGGAGAAAAGAGGGGAGGCTGATCCATCAGCATCCACAGAGATAGATTGGCCAGCGAGGAAGGTATATATGAAGAAGCAGAGTGATGGAGGGAAGCTTAGAGATGAGACCCTGATGCCACACCTTGTCAAAAGCCTTAGACATGTCAAGGGTGACTACATATGACCCCAAAATCTTTCATGGATGATGACCAGACATTAGCAAGATAGGAGAGAATAACATCAGTGGATCTCACCTTGCAGGAGCCATACTGGTGATCAGAGAGAAGACTGTAATTTTTGAGATGTTTAAGGATATAGGAGTCACGGATGGATTCAAAGACTGGAAATGGTTGATGT
Source organism: Panulirus guttatus (assembly GCA_032361385.1). Classification (NCBI taxonomy): domain Eukaryota; kingdom Metazoa; phylum Arthropoda; class Malacostraca; order Decapoda; family Palinuridae; genus Panulirus; species Panulirus guttatus. Next base: position 5,209 of record JAUUDW010009560.1, on the reverse strand, counting down.
TAGAGTAATAAGGCGATAGTTAAAGGGGTCAGAACGGTCACCTCTTCTTAGGGATGGGATGTATCAAAACATGTTTCCAGGGAGAAGGAAAAGTTTTGGTTTTTAAAAGAAACAGAAGAGATGAGCAAGCACAGGTGCAAGTTCAGAGGCACACCCTTGTAGTACCTGGGGTTGGATGCCATCAGGACCATAAGCCTTGCTTGTGTCCAGAGAAAGAAGCATTTTTCAGACAGTCTAAAAAGAGATTACGGGAAGAGGCATAGGATTAGTAAAAGGAGCATTAGGCATCAGGGGGTGAAGGAATGTTAGTCATCCAAGGTGAAGTGTAGAGGAGAAACTGGAACCAAAGAGTTCCTTTGTCAACAGGAGAGATAGCAATAGTACTGTCAGAACGGAAAAGTGAGGGGAAAGGTAGAGCGACAGAAGTTGTTAGAGATGCCTCTACCTAAAGACCAGAAAGACCTATCGGTGGATGGCAAGGAGATTTTAACACACTTACTTTGGATAAAGGAATGCTTTGCCTCATGGATAACGTGTTTGCAGTGATTATGGGCAGTGATAAAAGGTAAATGGGAGCCAGAGGAAGGAGAGTTCTTCTAAACCTGATTTTCCTGATCCCTTGTCTGAATGGCCTCAGAACAGGAATGGATAAACCATGGATTGAATGAAGAAGTAGTCTTGGAGGAAGAGGGAATAAATGCTTCCATTCCCGCTGGAATAACCTCTGTTATGCATTTGGCGGAGACAGAAGCATCACCAAGGAAACTCAGAAAAGAATTTGGCGGAGACAGAAGCATCATCAAGGAAACTCAGAAAAGAAGTTACATAAGTTATTCCAGTCAGCTTGGTTCAGGTGCCAGTATTTACGCTTAGAGAGGGCTGCTGGAGGGGGAGATGCCGTTAGAATGGATACATTTATGAGAGTATGACGAGATGAACCAACTGGGGGCGAGACTGTGCATTTACAGCGAGATTGACAAGAAGTGAAAAACAAATCCACAATATTAGGAGAATGGTCGTAGCGGTCAGGTATATGGGTAGCGTGGGAGATAATTTGCTCTGAATCATTGAGAATGGAGAATGTGAGGGTATGGATATGGGAGTTGAGGAGAGATTCACAGACCTTGGAAATGGGAGATGTCAAAGCAACAGGAAGATAGTTAGAGGGGTCAGAACAGTCACCCTGCTTAGGGATGGGATGTATCAAAGCATGCTTCCATGGAGAAGGTAAAGCTTTGGTTTTTAAACAAAAAAGGCGTAGACGAGCAAGCACAGGTGCAAGTTTAGAGGCACACTCTTTCAGTACACGGGGATGGATGCCATCAGGACCATAAGCCTTGCTTGTTTCCAGAAAAAGAAGCACTTTTCGGACAGTCCAAAAAGAGATTACAGGAAGAGTCAAAGGATTAGTAAGAGGAGCATCAGGGGGTGAGAGAATGTCAGAGTCATCCAAGATGAACTTAATGGAGAAACTGGAACCAAAGGGAGTTGTTTTGTCAATGGGAGAGACAGCTATAGTACCGTCAGGACAGAAAAGTGAGGGAAAGGTAAAGCAACATTAGTTGTTAGAGATGCCCTTAGCTAAAGACCAGAAAGACCTATCTGTGGATGATGAGGAGAGATTATCGCACTTCCCATGAATAAAGGAACATTTTGCCTCACGGATAACGCACTTGCAGCGATTACGGGCAGTGATAAAAGCTGAATGGGAGCCAGAGGTAGGAGAGATCTTGGATTGATAGCTATCTAGCTTGAACTCCATTAGGCTGTATCCTATACTTCATCCTTCAGTCCACTGTACCTATTTTGAGTAGGGTGGATGTGTTGGAAATGAAATGTTTGAGAACAATATGTGGTGTGATGTGGCTTAATCGAGTAAGTAATGAAAAGGTAAGAGAGATGGGTAGTACTGAAAAGAATGTGGTTAAGAAAGCAGATGAGAGCATGTTGAAATGGTTTGGACATATGGAGAGATTGAGTGATGAAAGATTGACAAAGAGGATATATGCATCAGTAGTGAAGGGAGTAAGGAGAAGCAGGAGACAAAATTGGAGATGGAAGGATGGAGTGAAAAATATTTCAAGGGACTGGGGCCTGAGCATGCAGGAGGGCGAAAGTTGTGAAGGGGATAGTGAATTGGAACGATGTGATATACTGGGGTCAATGTGCAGTCAGTGGACTGAACCAGGACATGTGAAGTGAACATGGAAAGATCAGTGGGGCCTTGTTATGGAGAGCGAGCTGTGGTTTTGGTGCATTACGCATGACAGGTAGAGAATGGACGAGTGGATGTGGCCTTTCTTCATCTATTCCTGGCACTACCTCGCTAATGTGGGGAAAAAAACTAACAAACTTCATTCAGCTGACAAGTCTTCCTTGTTGGCTGACAGGTAACTCTACTGTTTACATAGTCTCTATCTGCCATCCTAGTCTCTACAATGTCTGCTCTCTAGTAACCATTGCTTCTCTCTTTTATTATCTTTAGCCTCTGCAGTAATCAAGACTGTTTCACTCTACCCTATATCTTCACCCTATTGTCTACACTCCCTAAGACCACTATTTTTCTAATTTTTACACTAAACAGGTAACAAAACATAAAAGACATGTACTAATCTTCTTCTTTTGTTGGAAAATTCTTCTTGTATTTATGTTTGCAGGTGGACAACTGAAGCAAAGTGTGAATGCCATATCTGGTGATGGGCTGCTGTGGGAAGTCACCAGAGACACATCCACTCTTGACTGAGGTCACAACTGAGCTAACATTACAGCAATGATTGAGGACTGGATGCTACAGTAGCATTTTTTGCATGAAGGAAATATGTATGGAGAAATTGGTCTCAACTCATTGTGTAGAATGAAAAAGTAAGAAGCACTTTATAAGAATGAAAGTCCATATTGAGGTTGTGTAAGTAATGTGTGAAGACCACATCTGGTGATGGGATGACCTGGGAGACATCAGAGATACATCCACTTTTGAATGAGGTCAAAGCTGAACTAAGTTCTGAACAATAACTGGGGATCAGATGCAATGATAACAGTTTATTTAAGGGGTTAGTATGAACATAGAAATTGGTCTCAACTGATGAATCAGCTTAGTGCGGAATTCCATGTTTCACTTCACCATACTGGGCATGGGTTGGATGTGTGTGAGTAATGTTGCAGAGGCTATATGTACTTGATCAACTACATTAAACTGGGACTGGAGTAATGAAAACAAACTGACAGACAAACTTGTACCCTTGGATGTGCACTGTGTCTTTAGGTGCCATACAAGTAAACAGATGCAACTTCATTATCCAAAAGCTAATTCAAAGTAATCATATGAGTGTTGTGCAATAAAAGTCTGACAAACTATTTTCATAATTGTCTGTCAAGTTATATTTAATAATTAGGGTTGATGAATAATAATTCATTAACCCTAATAAAAGAATGTTACCTTGTGAAAGTATTACAAACCTTGGTTCTCTAAATTCTTTTTTTTGTGTGTTCTTGTTATTATTGTTATTATCTCCATTCTCTCCTCTGCTTCTCTCTTTGTGCCATGTCTGCAAAGCAGACCGTATACCAGCCCGTCCAAGGCGGACAGAACTTCCTTTGTCATCAGGGGTTAGAAGTCGTTCTAGACTGGAGCCACGTTCACGTCGAAATTCTGAGTGTTCACCACGTTCCCTGCAAAATAAAATTGTATGCAGGTAATTCTTCATATTCATCCAAAAATATTCAGAAATGATAGTAAATACGTTCTCTATGGCAATACTAATACCTACACTCTTACAGAAGAAGACTGAGAGATATAAACTTGGTAGGCTTTTCAGTCAAATCAGTTTGACCCTAAGATACAAAGCATAATTCCTTTACTGAAGTATTTACAACTGATAATCCTCACAGGGCTGAAGTGAATCACAGGCTGGAAGAGGGAGCCAAGGTTTTAGGTGTATTAAGGAGTGTGTTGGAGAGGACAGCATCTGTTAAGTTAAAGATGAGTATGCCTTAAGGTATAGTAGTCCCATCAGTACTATCTGGATGTTAGTCTTAGGTCTCAATAAAAGAATGATAAAAAAGAGGGTGGTTATATTGGTAATGAAATGCCTGAGGGTAATACACTATGTGGCATGAGGCAGGTTGATCATGTAGGGAATGACTGTTAAAAATAATGTGTACTCAGTAGAACAGTAAATGCAGTCTGGCTGAGAGGGTTAACCAGAGTGTGCTGAAATGGTTTGGTCATACGGAGACAATGAGCTGACGAAAAGATCCATGTATAAGATGAAGAGAAAGCAAGGGTAATGGTCAGACCAAGGAAAAGAGAGGATACAATGAAGAAGGCTTTGGGATATTGAGGCCTGAAAATAGAAAAGGGCAAGAGGCATACACGGAATAAAATCAACTGGATCAATGTTGTAAATGAGAAAGTGACATGCTGTAAATGGGCTGATCCAGGGCATATGAAAAAGTCAGGGTAAATCAAGGGGCTTGGCTGTGGATGACAGGCTCTGGTTTCAGCATATTATACATGACAGTTAAAGAGTGGCTATATACAAATGAGGCTGTTCTTTGTTTGTTCCTAGCACTACCTTGATTAGGCATGAGGTGCAATTATATTCTATTTATTCATGATTACCCTAGGCATAGGATGCATCAAAAATGACAGTTAGAGAATGTGAGTCAACGAGGCCTTTCTTGGTCTGTTTTTGGTGCTACATCACTAATGCAGGAATGTGAATTAGTGTGAAAGACATAATTATCCAAGGACCACTGTCTATGAAAGAAAGCTGGTGCTACCAAGGGCCTCTTTCTAAAGGCTCCTGCAGCCTGCATCTGTTTTACTTCCAGCAGCAGGGAAACGTGGACTACTTTGGACCAAGAAGTTCTTTGTCTAGACTGTACTTCCAGTGATAAAGCCTTGCCAAAAGTGAATTTTCCCTCGTAGTGTAACATCACGACTCCCTTTCTAAAGGCTCCTGCAGCCGACAGCTGTTCTACTTCCTGTAGCAGGGAAACATGGAGTACTTTGGACCAAGAAGTTCTTTGTCTAGATTGTACTTCCAGTGATAAACACTCGCCACAAGTGACTTTTCACTCATAGTGTAACATCATGCAGGAGGAGTCCGGTAACACCAGTGCAAGTATATATATAATTTTTTCATACATCTTCGCCATTTGCCGCATTAGTAAGGAAGCTTCAAGAACAGATGACTGAGCCTTAGAG
>JAUUDW010009549.1:0-10226 GCA_032361385.1 Panulirus guttatus | reverse complement strand
CCGATATTCATTTTCACTTTACTCTTGAATAACATGAGACGTATCGGGCACACGAACACAGCTCATCTTCAGTCAAATTAATCATAAATGATACAGCATTTGTATCTGTGTACAGGGTAACACGAGTGAAAAAGTTTCTCCCCGTAACACATGAATAGTAATCACAGCAAAGATAGTACCAAAATTAAGAAAACTGAGTTACAAAGAAAGGGTAAAAGCTTTAAATTTTCCCACCTTGAAAGGAAGAAGAGTAAGGAGCGATTTGATCTCAACCTTTAACTTATTAACACATACTGATGACGTGAACAGAGTTAACAAGTCTTCGAGAGACGTAGGGATAGAGCAGTCAGAGGATTTACTATGTAGTTAAGGAAGAAATTTGTTGAGAAAGATGTAAAAAAGTACTTTTTATAGAATAACAGTGGTGGATGAGTGGAATAGAATGACAAGTTGATGCACACAGCATACATGAATTTAAGATACACGATAGTACAGAATATTCAAGAGACGGGGCACCACGAGTGAAAACTCCCTCCCATGTACAGTACAAATGCATAACACATGCACACAATGATCTCATGTCTATATGATATGGTGAAACGTCACAGCTTCAGCTTAAAAGTTCACAACGCTGAACATACCCTTGGTACTCCCTCCATGACGACAGTGTTGATAATATCAAAGTATTCTGATTTATAAAGACAGGAAAACACAGATGCCCTTTATCATGAAAGCTATTATTTCCTACATGTTAGATTCACTGGTGATAGATCAGGTTTAGTTTTCTTATTATGACGATCAGCGCTGGAGGTTCAGATTTCTTCCCTAGCAACGGTATTGTGGGTAGGCTACCATCCCAAGCGTGGGTTGGGTTACAAGCTTCGACCTGAATTGTAACTTCCTTGTCCTGCGACACTGGCTGTGCACAGCAGACCTCTTGCTATAGTATGCCCTGAACACGTCATTCAACAAGCGAACAAAAGGTCTGCATCATCTTAAATTCTTGGTAAGAAACCACCGAATGATATATTAAAAAAGAAAAACATGGATTATAGGTATTTTTCTCTCTCTGACACTGCCTGGATATCGTATGAAGCAGTGTTCTCCAGCGGGTTGTGACGCCCAGCCCGCTTGTGACCAAGGCTACGGAGTGTGTCGAGCCTCTTGCCACAGTAGAGAGCAAGAAGTGCAAAGCGGATGCAATGGAAGTCATAAGTGCAAGTGCTCCTTTTGGCGTCCGCCTCTCTGCCTGCCCAACCCTGCCTGTCCGGGCGTCTGTGTGGAGACACACTGCCCTAAACTTCTTCCGCATCACTACGGTCGAGGTTACGGCTGTATATGTTGCGACAGTTCAGTCTTAAAGGTTCATTATGCATTAAATACATTCATACATATGGACATATACATAATACATGAATATACTAAAAACATGGACACATGTATAGCACATGAATATATTGAATACACAAAGCGGGCACCAGCCCGTAGGTGGGGAGTCGAAGTGTCCCGGTGGAGGGTCACGCGGTGGAGCGGCGAGATGCGCTGCTCGCCGGTTGGAGTCGTCGGTGTTGAAGTGGTAACTTGTTGCGGCGTGGTCAGCGGGGCGGGGACGCCGCCCTGAGCACTCGCAGCATCAAGTCAGTGGGCGTGTGGCGGAAGAGGAGGGCAGCCTGGCCTCGCGGCTGCTGAGGGGGCCGCCACCTGCAGGCTGGGCGGGTGGTGGCGGCACTGGTCTGAGGGCGGCGGTGGCCGGGCAGGACAGAAGGTAGTGCAGCAGCGGGTAGCGGCTGTGCCTCCCGCAGTTGTCGCACTCCTGTCCCTGGAAGCCATCGTACAGCTCCTCCCTGGTGCCATTAACCGTAACTTTATATTACTTCATGTAAACCCACAGTTACAAAACTTTAAAGACCCTGACAACATTGATATTGCTTGGAAAATGTATAAGAATGGCTGGTAAACAACATGAAATCAGATAGATTAATATAATGTTGTTTTCGCAACATGTAACCATTAATCGCTGACAATATATATTTCAGTTTGAGAATGTAGTTGCGGTTTTGTTCTGTTTACTTCCATGATTGATTTAGAGGTATTTTACTATAGTTACCCAGATTTAAAACTACGTGTTCTGTGACAAATTTCGCCAAGTTGGCAGCCTAAACTAAACAAATAAACCCAGTGCTAGGGTAAAAATACAGGATCATTTTTATAGAGTTGTACATGTTACACACAGTGTATGTCATAAGTCAAGTAAGACCAGCTGTGTCTTATATTTCTCAACAGATGAAACGAATAGAAATGATTAAAGGCAGTCAGTACGTTACCAAGTATTACTGTCATACCTCCGCTCCAAGGATTTTCGTCTTTGTACACATCTTACACAAATTTATCCCTAAGGACCTCGGGAATATACTAACTGTCATACACGATCCCGACTTTGGCCAGTAATGGAACTCCAAGAATGGGCTATCATTGACAAAGGCCCGTGCCAGGCTTAACTTGGCGATTCTCCATAAACATCTTCTCTTGCGTAGATCGACATGACAATGGAAACATGCTGTTGTAGCAGTCCTCTGATACAAGGTAAACTGAAAGGTATGAAGAAAATAAAGAAATTAATTTGAGTTCCTCAAGTGTTTGTACATATGACTGAGAATGAATGTTCAGTTTTGTTATGGCGCTAACTACTCTTCTCATCAACTCAGGAATTTCAGAATGACTATGAACGGGTCGTGTCTAGTGCTTCCTAGTGGAGTTTCTACTTCCCTTGAGATATTCCGTGTTCCCTGGTGGAGTTTCGTGTCCTTAGTGATGATCCATGTTTTCTGGTGGTGATCCGTGTTCCTTGGTGGTGTTCCGAGTTTCTGGTGGCATTCAGGGTTCCCTGGTGGTGTTCCGTGTTCCATGTCAGCGTTCCTTGCCTCCTGTTCCATGTTTTATAGTGGTGTTTTATGTTTCCTGGTGGTGTTCCAGGTTCCCCTTACGATGTTCCTTGTACCTTTGTAACACCCCCACACACTCCCCCCTTAACCACAAGGCACCCTCACTTTCCCTTTAACAGTCAGGTCAGTATACACTGTGGCATGGGGGAAACAGGAAGTACAGTCCTTTGTGCTGATGTTGGGATGTGAAACTTAATGAACTGTTTACACCTAGTGGTGTTCTGGGCCCCCTGGTAGTGTTCCATGTTCCTCGGTGATGTTCCTAACTCCCTAATGTTCCGTGTTCCCTTAGTGGAGTTCCAGTTCTTCTGGTAGTGTTCTTTGTTCCTTGGTGGTGTCCGTGTTATCTGATGATGTTCCGTATTCCCTGGTTGCTCTCCATGCTCCCTGAAGGTGTACTTGGCTCCCTAGTAGCATTCCATTTTCCCTGGTGGCGTTCAGGTCTCGCTTCGTGTAGGAAACGACCGTGACCACGTCATCTGAGTTCCATCCCTCCACATGGCCTTCTACGCATGCGTCATCCGCTCAGCACCGGATGTGCACTTCCTGGCCTCCCCAACCTTACATCTGGCATTATCTGTTGCGGTTGCGGGTGGCGGCATGGTTTTCTAGGCGCTGTTTTCTAATTGCTTATGAAAGATGATCTTACTTGTGAGTAAACAGGTTAGCCAAATCATGAAGACGTGTGTTTCTCTGTCGCATTCCGGAAAGTTGCGACTCATACGTATGTTCCATTTGATGTTTGCTGGATGTTGGCTGGAATATACCGACTAGAATAAAAAACACTTATTATTCCCAACAGTCCTGACCTAATACTGGTTACCAGTACTTATGATTAGTACCTTCGAATGATGAAAAAAAAAGATCCGAAGGAGAGAAAAGTGCAGCGTTAACAGGAATAATATCACCAAACACAACCATAACAGCAACAAAGACCTATGTCACTAAAGCATTCTGTGGCCTTCACACCACCGCTTTGCCATTTGCTGTGGCAATACCAGACAAACTACAGTCCTGCTACACCAGGTCATGCATCATGACCTTATTCAATCTATTTTTACGTATGATACATCTTCACGACACTTGTGTACATGGATGAGGAACAGCAGGGCCTTCACCATCCATTTTGAGACTGCTGACCATTTGTAGCAATAACAAATCATGGTGAATAATGGCATCACTGAAGGAAAATGAGCTGTTGGAATAAGCATTAGTACATATCGAAACATTCCAGTGTATGAGGAACCAAGCAGGGTATGGAAAGTCACACATACAACTGATGCATCTGTTTACATCAGCAGGTCCTTTCCGCCCACTTAAGTCATCAGAAGGCGTCTGGTACCTCCATATCTCTGCAGTTGTCTTGATGGGACACCTGCTCTTTCTTTTCCAGTGAATCTCATCATTGTTCTGGCCTCAATTTACAGCTAAGATAATTAGGCTAATGATAAGCTGAAGCACAGGTGACAAGCAGTGGCGGGAAGGAGTTCCCACACAGGTATGTGCTCAAGTTATCATGTACATATTTCCCCTCACTAGTACTGAATTGCTGGGAAGCAGACTCGCACTCTACTTTTGCGTGGCTATCAGTTTTTTTCTTCACAGATCTGTATGATCCGATTCCCTATGTTCTTTTCAGTTAACGAGAACAACGATGAATTCCGTGACATAATGCGTTACTGTCACTGAACTGATTCGCTTCGAATCACAACAAAGAACATATCAAACAAATGAATAATTTTTGGAGAGCATAATTAGGTTAGCATAAGTTGTTAAAATACTTGGGTTCTAGCTGCAAGAGTCACTGTTATGAACAGCGATGATACTAACTCGGCATGACCGGTGGTATCCACAGTAACATGAGTAGTACCTGCAGGAGACTTTGCATACTCGAGAGCCTTTTTCAGTGTCTGGTATCATAATATTTAACATTTGTTACGTTCACGATATTTTTCATTTCAGCTTCTCTCTTCCCTCACTGTCTGCTACTCCTCCTCAAGAGAGAATTGTTTTCCAGATAAACTTTCCTTCAACTTCCCACTCGCCGCTCGTTTATTTAGCTTTCCGGTCGCATCGTCTGTTCTTCTCCACGAATACTTCTCAAGCCATACTATTTCTTCTTTCACGTTATTTCTTTCCACAATTATTCACTCACTCAGTTACCATCACTCACATCATAGTCTCACTCCTCTTCTTCCTTTGTTTTTTCATTTACTTCTCCAGATATCAGCAGCACTACACCCCTCTCTCCTCATGTACAGCCAAACTCTCCCATCTCCTATTAACCCACCTCCCCCCCACATGATTATGGTTCTTGCCGTTTGACCTACCTGCACTCTCTACTTTCACTTTCGACAACTTCACTCTTTAGAGTCAGTATCTTCTCAGAGTGTGTGTGTGTGTGTGTGTGTGTGTGTGTGTGTGTGTGTGTGTGTGTGGCAAACTTAAAGCCTCCAGTCTTTCTTTGTAACTCAGGTCTCTTAGTTTTGGTACTAACTTTGTTGCCCTCCTCTTGACCTTCTCCATTAGTTCTTTGTGCTTCTTTATGTGCGGTATGCAAGCTTGAGAAGTGTACTCTAATTGTGGCCCTATGCACAATGTGAGCAGCTTGCTTGATATTTACTTATCGATATACTTGAATGCTATAATGATATTTGCCAACAGACAATTTGTCTCCCTCATTATTTTCCTATTGCGGGACTCTGGCGATGGTTAGTGACGATGTCAACTCTCAAGTCCCACTCATACACTGATTGCTGCAGCTTATTTCATGCTGGATAATATTCTCGTTGAGAGCTTAATTCACTGTGTTCTGCCTCATTATTTTACATTTCCTGGGAATGAATCTCATCAACCATGTATTTGACTTCACGTCTGTGTTTATTAGTTTATGGTATTATGATTTATGTCTTGAGTTAGTAAAACATGCTGCTTCATGTCTCCTGTTAGTGATGTGAAGCAAAATGATGAGGCTCGTTCAAGCAAGATTTTACTACCAGTCGAGTCGGTTTCGTATCGAGGGATAAGGGGTTCCCCAGGGTCGAGGGCATAGGTTCGAATCGTGATTTGTTTAACTCAGAATGTTTTAAGAAATCTGCTTTGTCTTTGAAAGCTGAGGATTTTGTAATCTTTGACATACTGTGTCTGTGACTCTGGTGTCCTGAAGTTCTTACGTTTCATGCTTACGTTATGACAATCCACATTTCATGATCTTCACATTTGATGATTTAAACTGTGAAACTGTAAGGTATGACAGGTTCTTGTGATGCAACTGTGTGATAGTTCTAGCTTTGTGCTGAGTGACGTCTGCTTCTCCATGTCTTGGCAGGAATGACGTTCTATAGTCTTATAATAGAACTGTTTACTCACCTTCAGCTTCTCTCAAAGTTGCATACCTCCTCCAATGTGCCATCTCCACCGCTTGTCTTAGATCAACGGGACTCAGTCTCTAAAGACGCACCGCTTTAAGTTACTCTTTTTTTTGTTGTTGTTGTCATCATCGTGGACCACAGCACTACTGATTGCTTCAAATATGTGGCGACCGAATTTGCTAATGCTTAAGTATAGATACTCTATGGTTTACGGTAACGGTAAATCTAGACTGCAGTAGTTTAAGTGAACCAAAGCGATAACTCCAGTAATATGGCCTGCCATCAAAGACTGTGATAAAACTAATACCTTGTACCGCCAGATTTTCCCTGTTGGCAAGTCACATTTATAATCTTTTCCGTGAGTGTACATTTCTTATGTCCTCGCGAGAGGTATCGACATAGTATGGTGCACGTGATTTTGTTATAATCAATCGTCATATTCTTATAAACTGTTTACGATAGTCTAGCTGATATGCAATTCAGCATTCCCTCTAGAGCTGTGAATGCGTGAAGTTTATCAGACTAAAACTTTTGGTGTGCTTCTGAAACTTGAAAATCATTTATCAATCATCTTAATTTTTTTTTTGATATCAGCCTCTAATGGTTCATATTCAGGCTGCACATTTGTATAAGCATATTACGTCATACATACGTTTTTATCGTAGATACTGATTCTGTTCTCTAACAGTGCACACAGTCAAGCGCTTACCAGGTAAAGTTTCTAATGGATCTTCGCAAGGAAGGCTTTGGGAATAATGTCAGGTTTTTTAGTAACTTAATAGACATTGTTATAGAAAGCATTCTTCATGAGATATTTAACCAAAAATTTCTTACTCTGAATCAAAAATGATTAGTAGAAAATGGATATTGTTGAGTTGATAGTCTTATCATTTTTGCAAGAGCATGATTTAAGAGTAATTATCTATGACACTCAGGACTGATAGTGTGTTAGCGGGAAGGTTTAGGTGCATTAATGATACAGAGAACGGATTACTAGATTTCAGACTTTTGTAAAAGGATGTGAGTGAAGACCTGAAACATGGGTTTTATTTTCTAAATCTTTACTCGATTTTGAGTGATGTTTGACGAAAATTGTTATTGTAGTGGTGATACTCCTTTAAACTACGCTGTTTGCCCTCGCTTCTAGTACATCTCAGTAGAAGTAGATCATGCAAACAAACAAATACGAAGAAAACATTATTTATTCCTCCAGTAGAGTGTTGGTATGGTGGTAGTGTCAGGTTAAGATGAGGCAAGAGGAGTCGAGTGAGGGGCGGACGGTGGGTGGCGAGGGAGGCGGGAGGACTTACACGACAGCTGTGTGTGGCTTGGTACTGCAGTTGTTCCCAGACATCCCAAGGCTGGGAGAGTTGTCATCGCAGCACCAGTTGCCAGCCATGTGCCTGTCATCAGCGGCATTATTATCACCTCCCTCTGTCTCTACCATTTTTCACAGAATCAGCAGCGGCAGCATTACCAGCCCTATCAGTACCAACGAGGCAGCACCACCAGCAGCACCAGTGGAGGTGGCTGGCCACGCGGTGCTAAGACCCAAAATAACATGGCCCAGTTTTGGCATGGTCTCCAAGGGTTGGCGGAGCCCTGGTAGTGTGTGGGGGCGCTCTGGGTACCTGGTGCCGCCGCCAGCAGTTGGCCCAGCACCCGGCACCCGTCCTACCGCGTCCCTGCACTAGCTTGCTTGTGGTTGTGCTCGAGTGTGGTCATGTTGTGTTCTGGGAAATAGTACAGGCTCATTCTCTCGCCCTGCTGGATCCCTCGCTCACTCCACTTCTGTGATAAATATGTGAAGTTGTTCTACGTGCTGATCGGGTGAGTAGGAAGGAGTGAGTTGTCTGGGCTGGCACTCAGAGTGGTGCCTCTGCTGCCACTGTTTCCTCTGGACCTTTATAGCCGGCAGGCACCGCTCAACTCTGCAACTTTGTTGGTCGTTGGCTCTTTCCCGTTCGATGTGCGACTTACGAGATATTGTCTAAATATTACACTTTTCCTCTACTTTTGCGTGACCACGAAACTACCTGTATGATAATGCGCTGAGAAATAGATGTGCTACGTTGCCATGCAAATAAACAATGCATTTCTCAGGTGTGTAGTGTTATGTTATGTAAAACATGTGTCATCATTGTTAAATTTTTCAACTTTAAACTTAGTTTCAAAATAATTATGGTAGTGGCATAAATGTCTCCATGGGAATGGTAACTTCGCAAAAACTAGGCATTATATGAGGGAATAACTTTTAGTTTAGTTTGCCATCGTATTCTAATTTAGTGAAGGTAAAGTGAGAGGAACACAAGCTCAGGTCGACATCTATATCCATGCCATGTTACCATTAATTCGATACAACTTTGTTATACGATTACCATTAGTTGCTGTACCGGACCCAACTATGCTGAGTTTTCTTCAATAAAGAATTTTCAAGAAATTTCTATTCGTCCCCGGTATGCTTTCTACCAACTGGTTGTCTGCTTTTACACGACATCGGAACATAATAACAAATAGACTAAGTTGCCTCATGTCTAACTCAGAAAGTGTAAAGTTCTCGATGTTTTTCCTTCCTTCACTTGATTTTCTCTGAACAACTGTAACTTTTCACACATAATCACTGACTTGGCCCTGCCTATTCAGCTTAAACAGGGACATGTTTGTTTCCTTGATAAACAGTGTAAATCTTTGTCTTTATTTATTCATTATTCATCTATTCATCTATCTTTATTTGTCTCTCGCCTTTTGTATGTATTCTCCTTTATGCAAAAGTTGACTTTCATTTTAATTTTCCCGTGCACGCGCGATCGGAAGTTTATCACATAAAAAGAAAATCGCCATCAGGAATTTACCTACAAGGTTCATCTAGGGCATCAATACTGGCATCCAGTACAAGAAATTTTGAAAACGAGTTTGTTATGACACTTGGAACAAACGATTCTTATGCTCGTTCTATACAAGTTTTTATGCACAATATAGATAATCAATACAGATTCAACCTCTTCCTCTCTCGCCCGTGGACGATAACTCACCGTGTTGATGACTATCTCTGTAATGAATCTAAATAGCCATTCATGAGTCTTTGACGTCAGATGAATAATTGGCTGTTGCGTTTATTAACGTCTGTGTTTAGTAAACTTCAAGATGTTGTACTCGAGTATGATTATAATTCTGAAGAAAAATTCTGTGTGATAGACTTGCGTTTGGTTCCAGTGTGGCAAATTTTGTACCATATCAAGGTTAATAGAAAGAGTATAATGAGACGACTACTTTTGGTGATCAGGCAAAACATATTTTGTGGAAAATATCAAATGAGCCGATGAGTCCCGCGTTGCGTCACGGAAAATATTGCGGTAACGCTTACTCAAATGTTTATACTATGGGTCACTATTTTCATTTTGTTTGAGCTTTCTGACTCCTTTCTCTTTCTGCTTTTTCTCCATCCCTTCATTTCTCTTAGTGGCCTTTTCCTTACACTTCCTTCAGCCCTTCCTTCCTACCTTCTTTCCTCTAGCTTTCCTCCGTTTAACCCTTTCTATCTTATATTTCTTCCCTCTCAAGCTTTCCCTGAATCATTTATTTCACGCATATTTTCTTCCTCCAGTTCTTTGCCTACGTGCGTACACATATCTCTCTTCTTTCTTCTTTGTTGTAGGTGGCAAAGAAGAGTTTTGTTAGGGAAGATGAAATGGAGAAACGGAAGATAGTTGGGAATGTTTCTGTCTCCAGATCTCCTTTTTTCCATCTCTCTCTCTCTCTCTCTCTCTCTCTCTCTCTCTCTCCCGAGCCTCCCCATACCCATCCTCCCTGGTCCAACACCCACCCACACCAGCCCACTAGACACCTGACTGGCTCATGAGTTTGCGTAAGCGATAAACGATGATGGACCTCCACGCAGCCACCCACAAGTCAA
>JAUUDW010009538.1:0-10226 GCA_032361385.1 Panulirus guttatus | reverse complement strand
TCGATGGACCGTCCATTGAGGAAACAGATGGGGGGGATTGGCCAGCAGGAGGAGGGGGCGAGGAGGGTCTTGAGTGTGTTTTACTGTTATTAATACTTTTATACTTGTGTTCGGAGTGAAACTTGTGTTTGAACGGTTTGCGACATGACCCACAGTCGCTGAAGTGACCACCGGGTGTATTTAGCTGTTCAGTTTATGAGGGAATAGATTTATATACAGGTTAAGAAAGACCTGCATTGAGGTATTCTCGTACGTTAGTGTGGTCGAGTCGAAATTAACGTTTGTGAACGTTAGAATTGATATATGAGACGGTGCCCAAGAGGAAGAAGGTTTTTATAGTCAGTGGTTTTCACATGAGACGAGGTTTTCAGGATAGGAGGTTTTTGGAGGGTCTTTGATGGGTGTTGTGGTTTTAAAACCTGTGTTGCGGGAGGGGGGGGGGTTTGTGTGGGCTATACTTCGCTGGCTGTGTTGCCCGCAGAACAGTATTGCTGGTAGAGCTGAAAGTTGTTTCCTCCAGCGTGAAGGTGTTTGTAAGCATGATTGCCTTCTAAGCTTCGCTATATCGTCTGTTTCGTATTACTAAAGTTATAGATTTATTCTGAGTGGTTTACTCCAAGATGGCGAACATGCCTCTGCCAACCGTTGTCATAATGCTGTCAGAGTATTTTGCTTTAGGGTGACGTTAACAGCAGTTTAACGTTTAACATTAACTTGACTCCTGTTTGGGATAACGTCTCTGTTGTTAACTCCCGTAAATCCGATGAATTTTTTTTTCTCAGAGTTTATTCATATTTTTTTGAGCGGATTTATTTCTCGGGGTCATTTCTTTTCAGGGGAAAAAATGGAGGATAGACGAGAGAAATGGAACAGTGATATGATTTTTACCGTTTGCGTCACGGACTGCGAGAAACAGAAGCAGTGGACGACGGACGGACGTGTGCAACAGATGCTATACTCTGTTCCCGCTTTTTCTCAGCCTCGCAATGCGAAATCTGTGTCGCACATTCAGAAATACGTATGTGTATTCCTGTGAGATTCTGAGTATTCAGAAGATTGTAATCATTCGTGTTGTGAATATTCAGAAGATTGTTAATCATAGTGTTTTGAATATTCTGAAGATCCTGAAGATTGTAAATCATAATGTTTTGAGTATTCCGATGATCCTGAAGATTGTGAATTGTTAAAGAATATTTTAGATATTCAGAAGATTCTAGATATTCGTAAGGTCGTATTCTGAGACTTTCTGAGGAGTTTTTTTCATAGGTTTTTGCTGTGTGAACTGTGAGGTGTGAGGTGTACTGGTGAGAAGCGCGTGTCGTGTGTGTGTGTGTGTGTGTGTGTGTGTGTAGGTAGGTAATGAAGGGGTGTGCCTCAGGCGTGGGCGGGGAACGCACGTGGGCCACGGGGTTGCCCTGCAGGAGGCCAGGTGGGAGGGAACGACCCACCCCAACCCCAAGCCCACCCCCTGCGTGGTAACGTGAGCCAGCAGTGACCCCTTCCCCGGGGGAAGGGCATTACCCTTCCTCGCCAGGGGGAGGAAGGGGGTGTTTTTTTTATATGTGTGTGTGTGTGTGTTGCCGGGATATGATGAACAACAAGGGTGTTTGGACAGGTGTTGCGTGCGAGAGGTGTTGAGGAACACGGGGCTTCCGAGCCGTGCCACCCGTCACCCTCCCCCTCCTCCTCCTCCACACACACACACACACACACACACACACACACATCAAAATTTTTCACTGTTCTTTAAAGTTTCCTGAGATTTCGAACTCCGTGATTCAGTTTGCTTCGCCTCTGCCCGCAAACCGAGATGAAAGGGCGAACAAACAGCCGGCCAAACGAACCGGACCGGAGGGGAGACTTCCTCTGTCGTACAGACGCAACCGAATCATCATCCCTCCGTTGGTCGTCTGGGGCCGAAGAATCTTTCATGTTTCCTCCTCTCGTCACAGTCGAGACGAGATGGATTCCCTCTGACAGAGGATGGCGGCTACGGCGACTCAAAGAATCCTGTATTAGTTCCCTCGTCTCGCTCGACACTAGGGATATACACCATTGACTATGTATAAGCAAAATGAAAGGTTTTTGTTTTTGCACTGATTCCCCAATTTTCGGTGATGTGATTAATGAAGATTTTTAGATCGTTTATCGTTTTCGTATCTAACTGTCCGTTTACAGTCGGGACTGGTCGATGAATAGGTACGTGTCTTTCTATGGTTTACCCCGGACGCTTCACATGCCCTGGATCAGTCCATTGACGGCTCTTTGACCACAGTGTACCACATCGTTCCAATTCACTATATTCCGCGCACGCCTTTCACCCTCCTGCATGTTCAGGCCTCGACCGCTCAAGATCCCTTTCACTCCATCCTTCCACCTTCAGTTTCGTCTCCCACTTCACCTTGATGTTTCTGAAGGCATCATTAGCAGTAAATGATTTAAGCAACCTGGGAAGTAATGTAAAATTATCACTAAAAAGGAGAGCTAAAAGATTCTTGGTGTCAAGGTTAGGTGTGGGTCAAAGTCTATAAAATGATTTCTTTGGTCAGAGAAGGATATATTCATCACTTGTGCATAACTCAGGGACGACACTCACGAGAGGTCAAGACTCTAATGCAACAATTGCGGAGGCGACCAAGTAGCCTCCCACGAAAGATATGAATATTATAGGATGGAGAAAGTAGATAAGATTAAGGCTGAAAATGAAAATACTATCCTATAGCGAGGAGAGAAAACCTATATACCAAAGGCATGATAAGAACCCTGATCAAAGCTTTTGAACAAATTATCAGAGAGAAATTTAAGCAAAAAAAAAAGGCAAACAAACAAACTGCAAAAAGTGCAGCAGCATCACAACGCAATCAAGTTCAAATTATAAAATCCTGGCAGCCTGAACCGAGCGCTTAAGCATAATCTGATTTCAACCTCACCCTGAGAACAACTGCAAAAGACTATAGGTCTGTATAAATTCGGAAGCCCTCGCCGGTTGCCCAGTTTGTCTTCACGAGCTTCAAATCCTCAATCAAAGACCAATCCGACAGAGAACAAAGAGCAGCTGCTGAGGGATCAGACCAAATCACCACCGTTAAAAGAGCTATCACCTGCCCTCGCAAAAGAGGCGAAGAAAATGAAACTTCTCGAACACGAAGAGCTTTTCTCTGCGCTACGCTTATTACTACTGGAGAATGCTCAGAGTGGAGTATGGCAAACTTCGAAATTGAAAGATTGAAATGACAATTCATCATTTCAGTCATGAAGAAAGTTAGGTGGGAATTAAGATAAGAAACTATTCAATCACCGAATTTCTTAAAAGGATTTTCACACTTAATGGGAAGAGTTGCAATATCTTATAGTTTCACTTGGCTCAGAATGTGTATGTCTTCAAGAAAATGCGATTAGGAAAAGTGATACACTCTGTTTAAGAGGATATCAAGTTCATGCCCACTATGGTACCTTTGATATCGGATCTCAAGGAGGAGTTGCAGTAATGAGCCAGGACATTATCCGCCAACCTGCTCCTCTATAGTCGACACTGCAGGTTAAGGTAGCGATAACAGGCCTGACCAGAATATGCACAGTTGTATCCATGAATCCTCCACCAGATGGTCTGGACACTATGGGTTTGAAAAACTGACTGCATAGCTATCAACCTCTAACTTTCAACGGCCACCACTTTCTATGGGGTGAAACTATGTCCAACGCCAGAGGACGAGCCTTGGGATCGTTGTTGTCTACAACATGAGTAGCTGCACTCAGTACCGATTCTCTAGCCCATTTCCGCATTTAAGCTTGAGTACACCTCAGCACTGATTTGTGTATTTAATTAGTAAGATGCTGAGCTGAACTAGACATGGCAAGTTATGAAAACTCACATGAATGTAATGATTCTTCTGAATAAGGTAGATGGCGTACTGGCAAGTGGAATATAGTGATGAAGATTAGATTGCGTTTACTGGAGTTTGTTCGAGGTTCTTGCTGAGACGCAGGATTCCGCCGAAGATTTTGAAGCTGTCCAAAAAACTGTCAACCACATTACAACTTAGAGTTCACCCTGCAGCTATAATGAAAGCTCGCAAGAGTAAAGGGTACAAGAAAATACCGTCGATCCCCTATAACCTGGTGGTCAGGTGAATACCAACAAGATGTCAAAGCAAGAACAGCTTCATTAAGGCAGCTGAAACATCGACCCAGCGATACAACCTTGATTTATTATTAAAAAGCCCGTACCAAGGCCTGAAGTGTACTGAAGGAGGCTAGATGTACCATCACATGTGCAGCACGCGTCCTCTATAGATTCAGGAACATCCTCTTCGTTTGTATGGAACGATAATCAGCGCCGGTATCCCTTCCGGTTTCAAAGACAAATGAATCATTGTCCAACAACGAGGAAGATGTTTTTGCTGGCTTTGTTGGATAGATCCTTTCTACATCGTTTCACTCTGCCTGATTTCCACTGTCGTGGTAGAACAAGAAGAAACTTCGTTTGAGATTAGAGGATTCGGAGACCTTCTGTTAACCTCTCATACACAAGAAGGGAGTTGGATTCTTCCTTAATCCGTTGCCGAAAGACGACTTCAAGTTGTAATGTTACTCCGTATCAAATGATACTTTTTTTTTTTTACCGAAGAACTCTTGTATTTCATGTTGCCTTTATTAACCAAGTCTTTCCAGAAGAACACAGTGTTTGCAGCATAAAGGAAAACACTTGTCATGACAATTCCTAAACTTGGCAAGGTACTTAGCAGCCCTACTACTGACAAATCTCCCTCATAAACTGCGTTTTTTGACTGATATAAAATGGTCAAATATTTGCTGATGTGATTAAAAAAAATGCCGTCTCTATTCCAATCACGATTTTAAGAAATTAGGATTTACAGAAGACGCTCTTGGTTCAGTAAAAGCAGCCATCAGGAACTCCTTCGCTTAGTGGCATCACTTGTTGACAATTTTCTTTGATTTAGGGAAAGCCAGCTACACCACTTGGCATCATAAGAAAGATGCGTTCCATCGGTGTACTGGGGGTTCTACCTATCTTCCTACTAAACCTCTTTAAAAGCAAAACATTCAAGGTTCAGATGGGAACCAGCTCAAACCAAGAGAGCGAACTGGAAGGGGTTCTTCATAGACACGTCCTCAGTGTGACCCTCTTTGGACTTGCCACCAGATTTGTTGTTTGGGCTTTACCAAAGGACGTCTAATGCAGTCTGTATGGGGGTGACTTAACACTGTACTACTATGCGTTAAGTTTGGTTTACCCACAAGCAAGTCTACACACTGGTAATTCCGGTGTCTCGGTGAGCCATATGCTACGGTTACAAGGTCTTTCCAAGTAAAACCGTAAAACCTTGGCTATATACTTACACAAAATAAAAGAAATATTCCAGCCAACCCACCTCATAGGGTTGGACCCTTTGAAGTTTGTGTACAAGGTGAAGTTTAGGGTTTATACTGGACCCAAGACTGATTTCCGTGCTTCACATCAAACAACTGACAATCAAGGACATTACAGCGCTCGGTATCCTGCTGATGCTTTTGCACATGTCGGAATGGGCACACCGCATGATTTTATTGTGCCGAACTTAGGCGCGTAGCAAACTGGACTAAGGATGTTAGGAATATTCAGCAACATCACCGTCAGTAATCAAGACATCAGATCCCGTCCACAACGAAGATCCAAGGATCTGCAGAGGAGGCTTTCGATCTACCTCGGTGAGGTCCTTGTATGAAGAGAGCGCACATCCACCTCTAAGAATACACTGAAGTTACATGAACCTGATATGCTACAATATCATACAGAGGAATCAAGAATCACACAGTTACAGGGCGATGATCGACCCGCGATCAGTTAAGCAAACCTATGGTTGCAGAACGAGAGAGTCTCTAAGAGATCTCAGTTTGAGTTTCTACGATATTCTACCAGTAGGAGATCCCCACATCCCACTATGGACCAGTCCATACAGCCATATTACAAAACTTTGCTTACAAGAGGGGAGACGGGAAAGTGACTGTGATGTAAGCAAGATGAGATTCCAAGAGCACACTTTGAAGCGTGGGATTTGAGACGGTGAATAATAGGAAAGCAGCCGAAGGTATCCTGCCTCCTGCTGCTGCTGTCTCCAATACTGATCATCAGCTATACTATCGTCAGTTGAGATGGCCAGAAAGCCGAAGAGCTACAACGTCGTTATATCTTCTGATTCTCGCTGTGTTATGCACTCCGTCAACACACTGAGCTCATTGCGCCAGGCAGTGAGGGAATTCAAGATTGGCTTACGCTGATATTTCCTCGAGGCAAGACAGTATCTGTGCTGGGTTGTCGCTCGTATTGGCATTGGTGGTAATGGATAAGCTGAACAGCAGACAAACGCAAGCGCAAGTAAAGGCTTTAATGCTCCCTTTCCTCTATCTCAGTGATATGAAATCCCACATAAGATAATTTCTCTGCGCAGCAGATTGAGGCAAGATAGGAGACAGACTAGAATTAAATGCGAAAAGTTAAAGAAAACCTTGGTAGTCGGGCGACGGGTGTTCGTTCACCTGACAGATAGGAGTAATTCTCGCAAGGCCGAGATTGGAACACAGGATTGACTCATGGGATATTAACGGCCCGGGACTAACCAATGACTGCAGCCAATGTAGTGGAAACTCATGTAGTATCAGATATAGAGGTCTTAACTTTCCCCACACGGTCAAGAGTATGTTGGGAGAGAATTGTGGTATATCGAGTCTCTCTGGTGTCTTGAAGCAAACCGATGTACGATACAATATAGAGTATAGTGTTTGAATTTTTCTCCATTGTATATAAGTGTATAAATCGCTAATTGAATATCTTAAACGTTTCTGAAAAGGATATACGGTGTTACTGACCATGCCTGCTGACGAGGTAAATACGTAATCCTGAACAGTCAATTATTCATTCAATATGGGCAGAATTTTGATCAATCATTTCATTATACTAGTTATTACCGTAATACATATATAGAGGAAAGAAGACACTTACTTTATACCAGACCAGCGCTTTGCTGTCAGTGTAGTGGTTTAAAAAAGAAATAGTGCTAGAAATAAAGATTAAAAAGAATAACCAGTACTGAGAGTACTTCACTTTAATAGCAGTAATCAGTCAAGGGTACCATGGGGGTCGATAAGCCTTGGTTTCAGTAAAACCCCTTAATAATGACATCAATGACCCAGTTAGGCCGTAGGTCTGCTAAGCTTACTTTCCTGTAGGCTAAGGAAAGGCAGAGGGCTTTCGTACATCTACAATAATTCCTAAACATTCTTAATGGATAAGAATAATATGACAGTTAAAAGTACCCAAGAAGGAAATCAGTGAAATATCCTTACAAAAATAGTTGCAACACTACAGAGGTAATCAGTCAACATGCACTAGAATAGGTGCTGAACCAAGGATAAAGAAAGTAGGAGTTACATCTTCACGGCATATTGACATCAATATCATCAGTAATTACAGGTGAGGCAACTCATACAATATAAAACTAACAAGTAAAGGAGTGAATATGGGAAAAATCAATTAACATAGTTACATATCAGATCTTGCAAACCGCAACAATTCCTGCCGCACAGCGTGATAACGATGGGCGCCTTCGCCACAGACTTCTGGTGTATCAACTCGCTACACTCGTCCTTCGGACATAAGCTTAGTACTGCAGGCAGGCGGTGTCCGTGCGTGTGTCCGTGCTCCAGCGAAAGACAGCGCTCTCCAAGTCTGGCCGACCACTGTTTACAGCGGCGTGCCACACCCGCTAGGTCTAGCACTCCCAAAACACGTCGTTGGTACGGCTCACCTTCTGTGTCTCCACGTAGCTAATACTCTCTCTCCGGCTGGGACCTTGTAAAAGTACTGGCCATCAGTCTTTTAGACACAATTTTATCAGTTCAAGAAACACAGAAATTGAAGTAGGTAAATCAAGATGAAATTTATTATTGATTAGTGCAAAGTTTTACGTATCATTATCGAAGATGAAAAGGAAAGCTACATTGTGAATTTTCCTCGCCCACAGAAAGTAAATGAAAGCACTTGGAGTATGAAAATCTCTGGTAACATGATGTCAAGTAAGCAGTGTACAAAAACAGTAAAAAGGGTAAATTTAAGGGTAAGGAAATCATCCTCACTCTTTATCACTCACTGATGCGTCCCCAGTTTTGGTCACCCTATTTGAAGGAAGACATAGACAGAATGGAGAGTGTAAAAAGGTGAGATATCAAATATAATTCCTAGACTGAGAAATAATTCATATGAGAGCCTTCTAGGCGACTTAGATCTATTCATCTTAGAAAAGAGAAGGTTAAAGATGATCTAATGCAGGTATTCAAAATTATCAAAGATTTCAATAATCTCAGTCTGATAAGCTACTTACAGGTACATGCCCCTGGTTGCACTTACTGTGATGGAAACAAACTTGTGTGCGAGCGTTTTACCTCAAATGAGGTAAAGTATTTCATATCAAACAGCATTGTTAACATATGAAAAGATTTGCTAATTGGAATAGATATAAGCAGCATGTTCAAGCACAGACTTGATTTTTCGCTTCCTTTCCACGACTGATATTATTTGCACCTCCATACATATATGAAAATTTTACGAGCTTTTCTCTCTGAAAAGTCTGTTTTTCTATTCTTACCATAATAATCCATGAATTTCTATTTTCTTCTACTGTTACAAAGAGTCTCGTTATAACCCAGTAGTCTGTTGCTGTTTGAATTCCTTTTTACCTCACTGTATTCCGTACTTTGTATCACGGCCCAGTCC
Organism: Panulirus guttatus; assembly: GCA_032361385.1. Lineage (NCBI taxonomy): Eukaryota > Metazoa > Arthropoda > Malacostraca > Decapoda > Palinuridae > Panulirus > Panulirus guttatus. The sequence goes on along the minus strand of JAUUDW010009538.1, from coordinate 1,456 downwards.
TTTCATATATCCAACACTAACCAGATTACTATACCGTTAAACATAGCTATATTTGCCCTCACAGAGAGTGACCACTCTTTCCAGACATCCCTCAATTCTCCCAAGATCTTCACTCCCTCACCTACCCAATGGCTCACCTCAGCTCCAATGGTTCCATTCGCTGTCATGTCCACTTCCAGGTATTTGAAACACCCCATTTTCTCCAATTTATTTCCATTCGAACTCCCAATCAAAACAAAATCTCTTTCTCCATTGCTAAAGCTAATAGCATTGCTTTTAATCAAATATACTCTCAACCCTCTTATTTCATACACTCTCCCGAATCCCATGCATTTTCTCTCTCGAACCTCCGACCAGTCCCTTGTCATGAACTAACAGTAATCAACTCACCTTCCAGGCACCCCCACCTAAACAGACTGCAAACTTGTCTCCCTCCCCAAAACACACGTATTTACCTCTGTCAGCACTCGGCACATCTGGGGAGACAAGGAACATTTGATATGAGAAACAGGGAAAGGTTAACCAGGAAGGTAAAGTGATCCGTTCTTCTACCTAGGAAAGGATGTCTGGTCAACTACTGCTTTCTTTCATTTGCCACATCGCAACAGAAATTTCATGAAGATATTACGTAACTCATACATTCCTACATTTATGTTTATGATGCTGTTAACCTTGCTAAGAGAGGATTTAACAATAAGCCTCTCAGTAAGTGACAAAAATGAGTAAATAATTTTTGACTTCCCAATTCATTGGATATTAATATTTTTTTGTGTATGAGAAAACAGTCCTTTGGAAACCTATAGGAAAATGTAAAATTTCTTTGGATGACAGACCAAAAAAGTTTTAAAGCATGTGCGTGATGCTACAAGGAGTGTGCATACTTCATTGTAATACACTGGAATTCTTTCTAAAACTGTAAACCATTGTGCCAAGCGTATATGCATTTCTGGGCAGTGTTTACTACTAACAATACCATGTCAATACTAACGTCTATGTAGCTCTAGTGCAACTGCTACAATAGCCTCTAATGCAACAGCCAAATTTCTTTGGCTATCAAAAGTCATGTAGAGATGATCACTCTATTGCTGTATACTGGTTTGCATGCACTATGTTTGCACTTAACTCCCTACATTATCTTACAGTCATCTTCTCTCTTTCCCAATAAACTTTTCCTGGCTTCACTTGATCTACGGTACCGGATGTGTGGAAAAAATCCGAGATTGTTCCTATACTTAGAAACAACAGCCCAAAAGAGTTTAATGATTTCCGACCCGTAGCACTTACCTCAATTACAATTAAATGCTTAGAGTACATTGTGAAGCAGTATCTTTGTAAATATATAGATTCAAAACGAGATAATCTACAGTTTGCTTATTGTCAAACTCGAAATACACAGGTTCGAATACTTTTTATTGACTTTAGCAGTGCTTTCAACACTATCCAGCCCCATCTGTTA
>JAUUDW010009516.1:0-10227 GCA_032361385.1 Panulirus guttatus | reverse complement strand
GTGCTCTCTCGATTCTGTTTCTTTCCTTAAGTAGGGTGACCAAAACTGAACACTTTTCAAAATGAGGACGAACGAGAGACTTGCAACGAGTATGGATAATTTCCCTGGACTTAAATTCGATAACGCTACATATCATCCCAGAATTTTGTTCGATTTTTAAACTACTTCTGTGCACTGTTTACTTATTTTCAGATCGCCAGACATTATAACATCCAAGTCTCTTTCCTCATTCACTTTTTGCATTTCAACGGAATTCATACTGTTCCTTGCCTTTTCGTTTTTACGTCAGACTTGTAAAACTATGCACTCATTGATGATAAAATTCATTTGCCACCTACGAGCACAGTTCATCAGGTTGTCTATGTCCGTTTGAAGCTGCAGCTGCCAATTTCGATATCTTACAATGCAGCCCATTATCATTATCATTGATATATATATGAGAAAGAGAACCGGTCCCAAGACTGATCCCTGTGGTACACTTGTTACGTTTAATCATAATGAGGCATGAACATTAATCACAACACTTTCTTTACGGCTGTTTAACTAATTTCCTCACCAGTGAAGTAGATCCAATCTATACCATATAACTTACCTTTAGTTAGTTACCTACTGTGTGAAACTTTATCGAATACTTTTTGAAAATCTAAGATAGTTGACAAACTGCTTCACTTTCATCATACCTGTTGATTACATCACTAAAGAAATCAAGCAGGTCTGTCAGACATGAACGATTTCGTCGAAAAACAAGGCTGAGAGTCATTTATGAAGTCGTGGTCCTATCATCTTAAGGTGCAAGGACTAGCGTGTTATGATTTACCCTGAGGTGCAAAGTGGGAGTCCTGTTTACTTTCTTACTATCTTCAAAATAACTTATGTCGGTTCTGGAAGGTGTTTCGTCTCCACAGGTCAGTCTTGGACCAAACTGTTTCATTGTTCCTCTGATCAGTCAAGTTGTTCAGTTCCACGACCCGTGGTCCTACGAACTCCTTACAATATGGACGTCATGTACACTTTCTGATTATCTTTTAAGTTTATTTTTGAAGTTTCTCACTCTAAAGTAAGATAGCGGCAGTCCACATGGTTTGCCGGTAGCATTGTGAAACACTTTCAGACTTCGTATGTTTGCAGTTTCATTGTAATAAAGGTAACTATTGACTTAATTTTTGTTATCTTACAAAGTTTTCCATGCCTGTAATGCCAATATGGAAAGACTGATATTTCTTTATTGTGGCCAGGGAACTAGAATTTCCAAGGTGTTCATGTGAAAATGATCTCCCACTACATTCTTTCCACCATACAGAGGTCTTACACCTTTTCGCCGTTCCCAGTTATCTTCAACTGTTTGAAAGGGTCGCTGATGGTTGTCCAAGATCTCTAGAAGCTTTTAAGCAGGTAATTTAGTTCCACTTAAAAGGTGAGATCAGCACACAACAGAGAAGCCAGGAAAGTACAAAAGCTCTGAGGAATGTTGTCATCGATTTTGCTTTCTCTCGTTTTGAAAATTCGCAAAATCCAGCCAGCCACATTCTATAACGAGACAATGGTTGCGTTATTGTACTTTCTGAAGGCGAGACCATTAAAAATAATTACACGCAAATCTTTCGCATTTTTCCTCTATTTTGACGACAGGTATTCAGCGTTAGCTTATATTTCTTTACTTCCCCCATGACGATGTGTTTACAGCCTGTCTCCAAGGAACAACATGTTATTTTCGCAGGCCAATCGGAAAGCTTGATGGACATGTTTGAAATCTCCTAACGTCCTTTGCTTCCAATACTTTTATTCTTATTCCATCATCATTAGTCAGACGGTAAAATGTACTCTGTGTCTGCATCTACGTAAGACAACCATCTTCGTTCAATTAAGTATTCCCCTTTCACGTATTTTGTGAGCTACGACATCATGGTCACATTCATTATGGCTTTAGCAAAGTCTTTGTACATTATAACCCGTCAACCTCTTGCTCATGTAATTGAATTATATTTTATGTTTCGGTTATCAAGCGCTCTGAACAAGCAGTTCTTGCATGCACCTTGATTATACCTTTCCTATGAAAATTCCAAATGCTTCTTTCTGATCACAAAATATAAAAAGTCAGGCAGTCTGTGACTAGTGGGTGTGGCACGAAACATTCCGTTTTCTGACAGGCCGACAAATGAGGCGGGATAAGTAGCCGCCTGGAGGGGTAACTATTGTAAATCTTCCTCCATGATGGATCACTGACAGGCCCTCCCGCTGACCCACATTAATTACAGAACACACCGAAGTTCTTTCTTGGTCCCTTGTTCTGTGGTAGATGACTGGTGAAGCCTCGAGCGACTGGTGGAGACAGGGATGACCGGTGAAGGCAAGGTGTGTGTGTGTGTGTGTGTAGAGCTTCAACCGGTCCAAGACTTCACAAGTCTTGTCAACGACAGCCCGTTCTCGGGCGTGCCATTACTGGCACAGGGCGGGTATGTCTGTCAGTGTGTGGGTGCTTTTAAATGGATGGGTGTATTGCGTAACATGTCAAAAGGCAAAGCTGACCGGCTGAGTGATACGTTGTGACTAATGAAGGGACAAGGGAGTGGTGAAGGTAGAAGTGGTTAGTGCAGAGAGAGAGAGAGAGAGAGAGAGAGAGAGAAGGATGGCTAGTACCGGATAATGACTGGCAAGAGTAAGGTGAATGAGGAAGTCATGAGGAACATGTATGGTTACGGGTGACTGTTACCAACATATCAGCGATGCGTGAACGTCACAACGATTGGTGACAAGAATTATTTCTGAAGGAAAAGGTGATTGGTGAAAGCAGCAGCTAAATGGTGAAGAGTGACAAGTAATGCTCCAGGCGACTGGTATGACAGGAGTAACTGGTAAGAGTAACTGTTGCCGTGAGGAAAAAAGATCGATGGGCATCTCCTCCTTCTCCGCTGGTAGTGACAAGCCTGTTAAGCTTGCTGGAGTCTTAACGCCCAGTTGTGTAAACACTGCTGACCACTGGCGAGAAAGAGAGAAGGCCTTTGACGAGTGAGGATATAGACCAGCCCATGACAAATAAAGTAACCAAGAACTTGACAGGTGATTTAAACCTTCACAGGTCAGGACACGATTCGGTACTCGACATGTGAGGGATTGACGCAGCCCTTGGCGGGTTAGCATTTTAAAAGAAAGGGACACGACGCTACCTTGAAGAGATAAGAACAGGATCCAGTCATAACAAGAGAGGTTGCATTCCTCCCCATCTCAACAGGACAGGAGAGAATGATCTGCCTTCTACGACAGGTGAGTACTACCCTACCACTTCAGGCAAGGAAAGCATATGCGAGGACGATTCCTAAAAGCTAACACGACTGCTTAACTCAGGTAACAGCAACACCTGTTAGGATAAACCTCTAACTTGGAAAAGGAAAACTAAAGGTTAGCCTAACAGTAGTTAAGACGATCCACTAGTTAAAGTGAGGGTAACAGAGATGACAAAAACCAACCAGTTTTGGTGAGGACGACCAAGTAAGTAAATCATGATAACCCGGGTACGGAGGAACCAGCTTGGAATGCTCACTAACTAAACTAAAGACTGACCTAACTCCTCACGTGAAGCAAACAAATGCTAGGAAGACCTCCCATCCATCGGGTGAGAAACAACAAAAAGTTGAGGCAAGAAACACTGCAGACGACGAGAACCCACCAATTCGAGGGAGGATATTGAGAACCAGCGACACCCTATCGTCTCTAGCCGGACCAACACCAGCAACCACCTAATGACACCTTCCTACCTCTCAGGAGCACAACTCAGGGAAGGACATCCTCCAACTTAAATGATGAATCACCACCACAGCTGAGGAGAGTCATCAACTTTGGTGAAGGGCGTCAGGCTATCACCCCGACTGAGGTCCTCACAGGTAAGAACAAGTCACCAGCTCAGGTAAGGGCATGACAAGAGAGAAAAAACCAATCAGCTCAGGTAAGGACATGGCAGACGAGGACGACGTCACCTGCTTAAGTAAGGACACCACAGATGAAGACAAGTCTGGCGAGGAGGACCCACAACCACACAGGTGAGTCTGCGGTTGGAGAACACCTGCCAATTACCATATTCATCAGGGGTGGCCACATAAGGCAACTCACCTGGCTGCTGGGCCGGCTATCCCGGCCATGATAAATATTCATACATCAAAACATTTACACATCCGATCCCTCAGTTTTCCCACACCTTTCTCCCTAAGACTTCATCTTTCCCTGTCTAGCCTCTGCCTCTCACTGACGAGGGCACGATCATACGGTCAACCCCTCTCTCTTTCTCTCTCTCTCTCTCTCTCTCTCTTCTCCACGGCGTCCCTTCCGATTCTGTTCTCTCTCATGTGTTCTCCCTGAATGATTTTTCTTTTTCAACAAGAAAAACAAATATACTCAAACGCTGATGGTTAAACACTGCATTCTTCCACTTCTTTCAATTTGCTACCTTCTTTCAAGTTCTATTTACGACAAGAAACAACTGCTTCTGTGGACTCAGAATTGGATAGGATTTTCTAGTGGCGGCAGACAGACAAAATCTCTTTAAGTATAAAACCCAGTTTCCTCCTATCACTTTTTCTAAAACTCCTCATCACTTTTCATGGCTCTTAGACCATCCAACACTCGACACAACAGAAATGTAATAACATCGTAACATATAATCTATCTTGAAAACCCTGTATTATACAAACTGCTATGGCTGCCTCGAAGAAAGAAAAATAATAAACTGGAAACCCTGATCAGATGGTGAAATTCTTCTCTGTTAAACAGTTGCTCCAAGTACACAAAGGACAAATTTGTACGTGCCTAAATTATTACTGGTCTCACATCTTAAGAGGTTCCTCTTCTACATGCTGGACATTACTGAGATCAAAACCACCGACTTGCCATCTCCTCTCATCTGACCTCAGAATCTGACTCGCTTACCCTACGCCAAAGCGTTGGTACTTTTGTCTCTCTTCTGTAAATGTTACCAAGGTTTCTGCTCCCGAAAAATGACTGCCATTGGTCAGACTACGCAATACCCGGCAACCTACAGTCTCACATAATTACTCTGTGGTCACTGGCAACAATGGGTGGGCGGTTGTGATGTGCCTCTTTCCTTACACAGCCAAGCTTTAGAACTATACCATCTTACTAACAGTTACGACCAACCGCTACTTAGAAGGCAAAGTTTCCACTTCCTCCTAAGCACTTTAACCATTTTTCCTCTTCTCACTTTACTTCTTTATCTCTTTAGCCCCTTTCTGATAATTCAATTATGTTCAAGACTCGATGAAGATTTTCATCCGTGACAGAAATTTTCGACATAAAAACGTTCAATTTTTTTCATGCTACTGCACTGGACACCTTTGTTACGTTTCACTGTCACTTACTGTATATAGAGCAGATACCAGTAATCTGATACGGCTCTTTCCTCCACCACACAAAACACCAGACAAATGTTAACCCCTTAAAGACGACGGCACGACCCTCGGGGATGATGATGTGGCTTCTGACCTGACCCTAATGGACTACTTCAGAGGCCAAGCTATGTTACATAAAAGCCGCAATTTGTACTTAAACAAGTCTAAGTAAAAAGATTCTACTTTTTCTTAAGCACCACAGGCCTAAAGTGGTGTTAACAACGGCGCAACGAACTTACAATTCTCACCTTCCCTCCCACCACTCGCTCCACCATCCAGCTCTGAGGGCGGGGCAAACAGCCCGCAACATTCCAATGCAAATGTCAACATTTTATCGCATCATACCCGTCTCTGTTCTCTGCCTAGCCTTATATGTCATCGGACGCACGGATCGTGAGCCCGTATGTGATTACTATTTGTGTGTTACAGGGAGACTATTTTGCACTCGTGTTGCATAGTCTCTTAACTTTGCATATTTCTATTTTGTCTTTACTACTATGGCCCACACACAAATCGGCCTAAGCCAAGTAACCATTCATCAATCTGCCCCGAGGAAATGAATGAACAGCTGGGGTTGCCAGTGGGCCAAATGTTGCACCCAGGATTCGAACCCATGCGAACCCGTTCTGACTCATGGTCAGTAACGCTAACAATTACACCGCGGAGACTCGTATGTGTGTGTGTGCGTGTGTGTGATTACTACGTGGGCGTTACGGAGAGAGCTTTACGCTCGTACTGTCCCGTCCCACATCCTGCGAGAAGGAAAATGCCGCTTTGAGAATGGATGCTATTTTTACCACCAGAAACGTGCAAATCATCACTAGAGGAAAGGCTGAACCAATGCTGCAAAGATCATGCGGCAGGGACGAGACGATCATAATACACACCATTACATATGCAGAAAAAGCGGTCAAACAAATTCTTTATACTCTGACACAGGGTCCAACGATGACACTGAGTAAAACTGCCGGAGGAAGAAATGACGCTGGCTTAATTCTGTATAATGACAATGGATATGAAACCTCAACCTGCCAAGCCTGACAGACCAAGGCATATAAGCCCTCCCCCCAAAAAAACAACAACTCTGAAAGAAGACGTGCAAAATCCTTCACTCATGCCAACTTACAGGGACTTGATCCCCTTCATAAGCGGCTTGCTGATCGAGTCATATGCAGTATTTACAGCCTTCACAGAAACACACTATAACGATCATATGAAGAGTGATGTCTTGGATCCCAGTTTACAACATGGACAAATGTGACGGGACTGGTAGATCATGTGGGGGAGTTGGATTGTCAAAGATTTCCATTAAACGACTGACACTTCCTCAAATGATGTAGCAGAAATGCTTGTTAGGGTTCTGAACCAAAACCTGTTCATTGCACTATGTTATAACCCACCAGATGCAACGCCAAAAGAATTTGCAAAAGAAATACAGAAACCTGCTTTGGAAACCAATCCTAAATATAATCTCCATAGGAAACCTGAGGAGCCTTTAACCTACCTCACCTATGATGGAAATAAGTAAGGGACAACACTGTAGGTAAAAAATCCTATAGGTAAAAAATCCCACTGGAGTGAACTCAGATGAACAGGTAGTTGCTGGAGAGAGAATGTCTAGACCATGTATCAAGTTTTCCCTCAGTAAGTAAATAACAGAACCAACTAAAAGAAAAAAAAACTGCAGACTACATTTAACTGTCACAAATAAAGTACAGATAGTTTCAGAGGTACTAATCTCCAGCACACAATTCTCGAATCACAGATCATTTGAGCTAAAGAGAACTATGGATACTAAACCACAGAGGCAAAACACTCGCCAACACTCGGGTTAATTAGAAAAAAAAAAATCTCAAGTTAATTAGTAAAAGGATAACATGGGATGGGGTAATGGGTGAGACGTTTGCGACACAACGGGAAGTCCTACTGAGCGCAGACACACCGGAGGAGCGTGTTACGTGCATGATACCAAAAGCAATCCCACCATGCAACAGACACATACAGGCGAGACGAAAGTGCAGAAGGTCGAGAGCAGAACGAGTACGACGATCCCTATGCAGGAGGCGAGAATGAAGTGTAGACCTACAATGCCTCACTTCTCCCAGGAGAGAGAAGAGAACCTGACAAACACACGGTCAGACACAGACCATACACTCATGAAGTCATATGAGACCGAAAGAGGGGTAGGAAGATGAATAAGCAGATAAGAAAGAGAAATAAGATGAAAATGAGAGAAGAAAAAGAAGGTCTCCAACCTACATTCCAAAATAATTCCCTCATTGTATAACTGGCATGAAAGTCTGTAAAATGTTATTCCTACTCTCAGGAGGTGCTATACGCACAGAGAGAAAAAAAAAATCCTTGAACGCCTGGGGCACTGCCTTCTGTCGTCAGAAACACATGAAATGTACTGAGGAAAAATCTAAGGCCGTGTATAATTATTCACAAAGTGTAACAGATCAGCCAGACTGTCGGAAGCTACGGGCCGCAGCTTCCGACAGCTCAGTCAACCAACGATCCAAATCAGCTGCTTCGAGAGTAGGGTGGCCTTTGAAGACTACACCAGGTACCACAGGAGTAACGTACCCATCGACCCCGTCCAAAGACAATGCTTGAGTCTGCCATCGCCATACGGGCCACGGAGCTACACACAGAAAACGGTAATTTCATGACATTCTGTAGAAATTTCTTCAGTGACTAAGGTATGTCATTTACAGGTTACTTCCATACATTTTCCGCTCTCATCGTGTTTTTGCTATGCTCACCTCACATATCTTTTACTATAGATCTAGCATGCATAGGGTATACGGGAGGAAGCAAATATCAACTGCTGAATTTTGACGCTATATCCAAGGGTTTAACTTAAACATGAATATCATCATTTCGGATTTCATCAAACCGGACTTTTTGAAAAAACAGAAAAAAGCATTACGATAAGACCAAACTATTCCCCACTTATCCACCCAAGGGATTACGAAATACATATATTCATTTGCGAGGGGCGTCGCCTCACAGCACCAACCTCAGGGAAGACATTCTTGTAAGATGACAGACATGCCAGACAAATGATCGTATATCTACATACCTCGACCCCTTCCTCTAAATGCACCTAGAAGTTGAAGGACGTATACCTCAGGGAGCTTTCATTTGATAATATTTCTTACTTTGCGTTTACCATTCACTGGTCCATCAAATCACACTCTAATAAATGTATCTGTTTTAACGGCACCTCCCCCTTCAGCAGCCCCTTCTAAACGTAAATACCGGCACTTCAACAAAGCTAACATGAATAACTTACGAAACTTCTTTTCTGACTTTCCCTGGGTAAATTACTGTCTCTTATGTGGTGATGCTTCTGTCTCCGCCAAACGCATATCAAAGGTCTCTGTTGCGGGAATGTAAGCATTTATCTTGTTTTACTCCAAGACGACCTCTTCATCCAATCCGTGGTTCAACCGTTCCTGTTCTCAGGCCATTCAGGCAAAGGATCAGGCATAACGGGCGTGGAAAAACTCTCCTTCCTCCGATTCACATTCAGCTTTTATCACTGCCCGTAATCGCTGCAAGAGCGTTATCCGTGAGGCTAATAGTTCCTTTATTCAAAGAAAGTGCGATAACCTCCCTTCGTCATCCACTGATAGGTCTTTCTGGTCTTTAGCTACAGGCATCTCTAACAATTTCTGTCACTCTACCTTTCCTTCACTTATCCACTCTGATGGTACTATAGCTGTCTGTCCCATAGACAAAGCAACTCTCTTTGGTTCCCATTTCTCCTCTAACTCTAACTTGGATGACTCTGACATTCCTTCACCCCTGATGCTCCTCTTACTAATCCTATGCTTCTTCCTGTAATCTATTTTTGGATGATCTGAAAAGCGCTTCTTTCTCTGGACACAAGCAAAGCTTATGGTCCTGATGGTATTCATCCCCATATACTGAAAGAGTGTGCCTCTGAAGTTGCACCTGCGCTTGCTCGTCGTTCCATCTCTGTTTAAAAACCAAAACTCTTCCTTCTCCTTGGAAACATGCTTTGATACATCCCATCCCTAGGAAGGGTGACTGTTCTGACCCCTCTAACTATCATTCTATTGCTCTGACATCTACCATTTCGAAAATCTTTGTATCCCTCATCTACTCCCATATCCTTAAACACCTCAAAACTCACAGTCTTCTCTCAGATCACCAGTATGGCTTCCATAAGGAGTGATCCACTGATGATATTCTTTCCTATCTTACTTATGTCTGGTCATCATCGCTGAAAGATTTTTGGGAGTTAAGTGTAGTTGCCCTTGACATATCTAAGACTTCTGACAGGGTGTGACATCAGGGTCTTATCTCTAAGCTTCCCTCTTTTGTCTTCCCCCCCTTACCTTGCTCCTTCATATATAGCTTCCTCTTCGGCCAATCTTTTTCTGTGGTTGTTGATGGATCAGCCTCCCCCCACCCTTTTCTACATCAACAGTGGTGTCCCTTTAGGTTCTGTCCTGTCCTCTACTCTTTTTCTCCTTTTTTTCAATGATTCCCTCTCCTCAACGAATAATCCAATGCACTCATACACTGACGACTCAACACTGCATTCATCCACATCTTTCAATTCTATTCCCTCTTCTCTCACTCAATCTGCATCTTGTCTTGGCACAGCTTTCAGTGGGGTGCACAAAATCTTGTTAACCTTAATGCCTCCAAAACCCAATATCTACTCATCTCTCTATCGAAAACTTCTCACAACTCTCGTACCTCCCTTGATGGCTCATTAATTCCACCTCTTGACTCAATGAACATACTTGGTATTACTGTAACATCCAATCTTTCTTGGAAACCCCACATTATG
>JAUUDW010009505.1:0-10228 GCA_032361385.1 Panulirus guttatus | reverse complement strand
CATAGGTTCGAATCCTGGTCGCGGCAGTCGGTTCACAGTCAACCCAGCTGTTCATCCACCCCTAGGGGTTGGTCGATGAAATGGGTACCTGGCTCAGGCTAGGGTATATATATATATATATATATAGCGTTAATGGGATGGTCTTTTGGTTGAGAGAGAGAGCGCCCCCCCTCAACCCTGCACCATAACGTCTGCAGAAGGATTGGGGAGGGTAGTATTGGCTTACGTACCTCCCCATCCGATGCACTCGCCAGCCGCCTGCAGTTCCTGCTCCAGGAAGAATATGAGGGGCTCGAAGTACTCGATAATAGGGCGGGAATCCATGTACGGCGTTCCTCCTAGCTCGCTCAGCACGTTGGGCCAGGGCTCGGAGAAGCCCTTCTCCATAGCGGACCTGTTGGGGAGGAAGAGAGGAGGCAGAAGTCTCCATCTTAGTGGTCCTCCGCTGATGAATGGGACTCGTATCACACGTAACCCTCCGACAATAAGGGTTCGAACCCGGGACCTTATGCGTTGGTAGGCGATCACAGCCCAGCAGGAGCGCTCCCGCCTACCACGCATATGGTCCCGGGTTCGGACCCTGGCTGTTAGAGGGTTTTGTGTTTTATGAAAATGCACGTTCATATGCACTATATTCGTATATTCATTTGATAATCTTTATCATTCAGGGTCAGTTATTTCATCAAAACAGATATACAAATTAGGAACCAAAATGGAAGATAAAAAGCAACGTAGAGAGAGAGGGAGGCAGGGAGTTGACATTGTATCCTACAATAAGCTTTTTTGTTAAGATTTCTATGGTTGCAAGTTGAGGAGCAAAGTCTGGCAAAGAAATGTTATTATCGATTTGATCTGTGCCACTGTCAGTGGCTTCTTTATGAGCACTTTTTCATCCCCGATGCTCTTGACTTTACACGGCAGACAACCTGAGACACAGAGTGGGGTGGGTCAGGCAGCTCTGGTCGTCACCAGTGGCTCTGTCTCCTGAAGGTGAGTGGACAATAGGATGTGATTCCTATCCTCTGTTGCCTTATGCCCTCACCCAGGGTAGGGGCAGGGCGGATGAGCAGCTTTATAGAGTGTTATGATGGCTCGTCCTTCAGCCTTAAGGACTGGGTTGAGGAACGCGCCATTCTTCAGGAGACCAAGGCAGGGTCTTATAGCCTGATATGATGGCACGTCTCAGACGTGGAGATCTGTACTAGCGTCAAGGGCATATCATAAATACCTAATGCGAGGATCTGATCTTTCCAAAAGAACAACAGACCAGATGACCAGAAGATAAGGAATTCGTCTCGAACGCATGAAAAAATGCCTTAAAGATTGCCAAGGGACCAGGTGGGTCGTTGCCAAAGGGATCTGTGAGCAGCATAGGCTGCTGAATGACAGCCCGACGACATCATAGATATTTTGACGTGTGGACACGGCATATTGAAATAGATATCTGACTTTTGATCTTAGAACAGCATCCTCCCTCTTATCTAAGGACGAAAATATAGCTCAAGTGATGGATCTAACAGCCAAATGGCTATTAAGTGACGAAGGACGACATTAACACAAAAATGAGCCACAGACCCAAGACTTATACATGTATGCAGAATCTTGAGAAGATACGAAAGAAACACAAATGAAGGAATTACTAATTTGCTACGAGACGACACTAGAAGGATCCGACCTGGAACTTATACAAGACACAAGCACTGGACCTGGGTAGGAGGCCCTCGAGAATACCCAGGACACACATCTGAGAGCCAGGCGACAAGTATGACCAGCTGACCTGAGGATGGCGCCGGCGTCAGGGTTGTTGTAGATGTCGCAGGTGTAGAGAGGACCCGTGTGGCCCGCGGCCTCGCACAACCGAGTGTGGAACTGGAACTGCACGATGAAGCTCACGAAGTACCTGTAGGAGGACGAAGAGGTGGCATGGGTCAGTAGTGGCCAGCAGACGGCTGAGAGGAGGTGGTGGTGGCGGTGGTGGTCTGATGCATAGGTAGGGAGCAGGGCGTCGATGAGAGGACTCAATTGGGCACGTTGAAAGGCAGGAAACACAGGACACAGGATGTATCAGCAGTTGGTGAAGGTTTTTAACGAGACACAGTGTGTGGAACATAAGGATGATTAAGTGTGCGGCAGGCAGTGGTTACGGCTCTGCTGTTGCCAAAGAGCTCGAAGAAGAACACAGGCATGTAGAAAGAGGACAGTATAAGGAAAGGCAATGAGAACTGGTAGAGCAAAAAGGGAAACTGTGCATGTTTACTTCGGCTTATTTGAATCCAGGCTTCCACTGGATTGGACACGGTGAAGGCAGATGAAAATGGATGAAATGCACAGTAGTGGGGCGAGTTAGCTTTAGCACAGGGCGTCAAAAAGAAGATAAAATGACAACGGAATATAGATGGTGGACATTTAGAACTCATTTGGAGGAAGGTAGTGAATAGGACACAGTGAGAGGTTTGTAGGTTGAAGGTTGAACGCTGGTAGGAGGGAAGCTCTGGGTTGGTCACAGTATGAGACAGACTGGTAGTAGACAGGACATAGGGCAGGATATACTATCGGGTGGGAGGTTTTACAGTGAACAGTAAGCAGTTACTCGAAAGAAGTTGGTGAGATGATATGAGTATTTGACCCTTTGAGCTCGATGGTACGGCCCTTAAGCACCCTTTGCCTCTGACCTAACCCTTAACAGCCAGGTCATAGGTGATATCGTCATTCCTTAAGGTCACACCGTCGTGCTCAAGGATCTTTCCGTAGAGCCTGAGACTCCCTTTCAATAGGCTTGAAGAGCTTAAGGTAGAGCTTCGGAACCCAGCTGAAGTCAAAACATCTCACGTTTGTATCAGGTTAAGATACGACTGATTAGATTTGGGAAGCTCGTTTTATGACGGCGAGACAGCTTATAACATGACAGGCAGGGTCTGGACATTCGTAGGTCAGGAGAAATTAAGATGGAGGGGCTTAGGTTAAGCTTAATGCAGCTTTGGTTGCGATAGGATATGTGCGTAATGCTCAGACCTGTGCGGTAAGACGGGACCCAAAAATATGAATTCAAATACATTATGCTCAGACATGGGAGGTTAGATAAGACAGTATATGAAGGTAGAACTAAAGCCTTCTATAGGAAGTCGGCACAAATCCTCTAACTTGTCCAGATGCGTCGCTGAGGAGAGGAAAAGTAAGAAAACGTCATCGGGTCTTAATCAGAGAGTTCACTCCAATTCGAGCCACCCCTCACGAGAGCTGCAGTATTACCTAATGTATGGAACGTTAGCTGGCACGTGGTACTTGGCGCCTGGGTCGAAGAACTCCTCTCCACGTTCACCTCCAGGCGGACTGACACCCTGCAGGGACTCCCTTAGTCTCCACCACCCGGCGTTGAGCTCTTCCATGGAGATGGATCCGTCAAACACGCCCCAGCGGTACTGGTCGATCAGGAAGCCAAAGGGCAGGAAGGCGATCTGAGAAGAGCGAGAGGGACATGGGTCAGGAGAGAGAAAATGGAAAGCGTGAGGCCTTCAGTCCCCCTCTCCATCCGTATGGGTGACATTCAACCATTCCCTGCGGTGAAATTGAAGACATATTAAGTAACTGTTACGAAATTTCATTGGCCGGATGTGATGGAGGAGGATAGTCGGTGGGTGGGTGTGAGAGTGACCAAGTGGTTAGGTGGGTTGGGTAGTGAATGACAAGCTGGTGGGGTGTGCTGGGAAGTGTCAGATGGTGAGGTGGGCTAGGGAGTGTCAAATGGTGAGATGGGTTGAAAATTTCCATGAGTACATTTAGTAAATTGACATGGTGTTCAGAACGCAGATGAGAAAGAGTAGCTCGTGTGTGTCTGGGGAGTGTAGTTTCTGATGCCACAAAGTGACAATAGCAAGAATCATGTTCACAGCCTAACCCATTTAGCAATAAGGGACTTTAACCTATCGACTCCTTTAGGGTCAGGCCAAAGGTCACGCCTTCGTGATCGAAGGTCGATCGATATACTCAAGGGTGGTACTGTCATGCTCAAATGGTTGAGATAAAGTGGTTGTTAGCGCACCCAGGAGGCAATTGTGACGGTACTGGTTGCAGAGACAGATTACATCAAGGCCACTCATTACCCCCGAGCAGTTACTGGAATCTTCTTAGGGCAGTAGTACAATCACCGTGACGCTGATTGGATGAAGCCCCTGCGAGTAAATGCACCGATGTCATCATTGTCCACTGTTGCGGTATGTGACATAGGTTACCTCAGCCTATTATACCCAGCCCATCCAAGTGTTCTCTATGTCACTAGCTGGCAAACTTCGAGAGTAAAAGGGAAGAATGCAGTGCCCGAAGAATACTTCTACCAGTAAACGTGCTCGAGAACCAACATTGGCCGCACTGTTTCTTCAGCCACGACCCTAACCTAACCTAACCTAACCAGGCCAGTTCCATATGAACAGAGATTGACTTTTCTGTTTTGTTTTGTTTTTCTTTTCACATCCTTTCAATTTCTTTTGCCCCCTCATCTTATGTTTCGTTCATGTGCTGATTGCGACAAGGACTTTAGTCCATAACTGAGACCTTTTCTTGGCGTTGAAAAGACACTTGATACACTGGACTTAATCTGAACTGTGGATTTGATCCCTGAAATGGGTGATGACAGTCGACTTGTGTAAAAAAGAGTGGATTGATAGCAAGGAACGTTTCCATGTCTTTATCCACCATCATAATTCTTTATTATCTTCCTCGATTTGCCTTCTGCCGCTTGGATCCTTTAACCTCTATATAGAATTTTCTGCCCACTCCCGTGTGACGCCATTCTTCCACCTACAAGAGCATTCTTATTTTCACGGAATGAGAAATAATGTGAAAGTAGTTTTAGCCACATCAAGACTACAGATATATTGTTGTGTTATCAGTATGATAGATAGTGGCTGAATGTTGCCACCGGGACTCTGTTATCATATTTCTATCTGTCTTGAAAAGTTAGATTGATTGTGTTTTTGCTTGTGTTCTGTTTCAGTCACTTTCTTATGTTCTCTAAATTTCTCAGTATTATTCTACCATTCGGTGGGTGCTCAAACACCAGTTGTCCAAAGTTATCCATCTTATTTCAATTAAGCTTTCACCTTCACAGAGGCATCATCAGGATTCTACAAAAAAGAAAAAAAAACTGCGTCAAAAAACTTGAATATGATATGTAAACGCAAACAAAATATATATAAAAGACATACTCGGAAAAAACCACGGTACACAGCACATGAAAATAAGGGAAAACACTAAAAGCGATACAAATTAACAATATCATGAAGAGTTGTGCGAGTTACAATCAAAATACAAATCTTTTAACAGAAATATAGAAAAACTTAGTTGAAAGATTTTTTTAGGATCTTGCAGTATGATCTCAGAATTTCAACAGATTTCAAGAAACCACACAGATAGACTCAAAAAGCACCTTAACTCATTAATTACGGCTACGAATGCTGTGAAGGATGACATCAAATTCGATCTTTTAAAGACTGACTTCGAACCAAGATGTTTCTACGGAAACGTCAAAACTCACATACCGGGAAATCCTCTAAGGCCGATCATCTCCCAGATCCATTCACCTACCTACAGGTTAGCCAAGAAACCAAACCAATTGATCTCACTAAACATCCTGACATCTTACTCCCTACGATCGCCTTAAGAGGTGTTTGACAACCTCAGGAATGAAGAACCGCAGGGCATCACAGCTTCCCTGGATGTAGAATATCGCTTCACAAATGTACCAGTGGAGAGGACAACAGACATAATCCTGGATTATGTTTACAAACACCATGTCTTACCTCTCCTGAAGATCCCCAGAAATATATCAAGAGAAATGTCACGTGCCTGCACCATGGAAACACCTTTCGGATGTCCGCAAGGTAAGCTTTATTGGCAGGTGGATGGAATAGCCATGGGATCCCCGCTGGGGGTTCTCTTTGAGCGGGCATTTATGTCATATGTCGAAGCTGCAGCACTGCGACCTGAGAGCATGGCACCCAGGATTTAAGGCAGATATTCAGACGACATTTCAATCTGTGTGGATAACTTAAACTCACTGGAAAAACTCTGTAACCGACAACAAGAAACTTCAGGCTTAAGATTCACAGTTGAGTTTAATGATAATGGTAAGACTCCTTTATTGGATGTAATGGCTAGCGCCACAACAGACGTTTACAGGAAGCCCACCAACCAAGGTAAATATATGAATGGAATAAGTGAAGGCGCTCAAAATTACAAGAGGAGTGTCATTCGTGCATACGTGAGGAGAGAGATCAAGGTGCACTCAACCTGGCAACTTCTACACCAAGAGCTCCGAAATGTCCGACAAATGTTAATTAACAATGGATATTCAAATACTAAATTTGATACCATTGCGGACATCATGCTAGAACAATATCTCGTGGCAGACAAACAACCTTAACGTAACAGCATTAAAGTTTAATAAATAAACACATCTGCGACAACATATAGAAAGGACGAGAAGGTAGTGCGAGATATTGTGGCCAGAAACTGCAAAGCGATTGATGAAGACAAGGATATCAATTTGATAATACACTACAACAATCCGGAAACATGTTCGCTCGTAATGAACAACAATACGGTAGGTCGCTCTGGAAGTTTGATTCGTACTGTTGTGGTATATGAGTACCGATGCAACATTGGGGACTGTTAGCCCCACCACATAAACTACACTGGACAAAAAACCTGCACCCTGAGCCGCCGCCTCTTGCTCCACTTACAAGAAGGTGGAATCAAACAACATCATGAACAGAAGCATGGAACGAGACTGACGAGGGAGATTATAGTAAATAACACCAAAATCATTAACTAGTTGCAGTGATTGGAGGAGACTACAGATATTAGAAGCCATTCACGTTAGAGAGAAAGCACCTGTCATCAACATCCAGACAAACATGAACACCTCCATGCAGCCCTTTCATGGCCTTCCAATAGGACGCAGACCTAATGCCGTTTTGGGTCAGGTGGAACACGTCACTGAACCACCACAAGCTACCGAGTCCGCCAATTCTGGACAGGAGGAACGCGGCGCTGACCAACCCTGTCCTGGGTTACGAAGGCCAGAGAGAATCAGACGAGCCCAACCTGACCTCAGCTCCACATGCGGACAATAACGGTCTCTCTTGGCCCTGCTTAGTGCATTTAGTGATGTACTTTCTATATTCATACATCGTTTAATATTGGTCTTCTGTGTTTTTCCTCAACTGTAAGTTTTTCTATATTTCTCTTTCCATATGTTGTATTTAGATTGTAACTCATACTACCATTCATGATATTGCTAATTTGTTTCGCCTTTAGTGTTTTCCCTTACTTTTATATGCTGTGCGCTGTGCTTTGTCCGAGTGTATTTATATTTTGTTTGCGTTTTACATATCATATCCAAGATTTGTGACGCAGTCTTTTCTCTTTTTTGTAGATTCCTGATGATGCCTCTGTGAAGGCGAAGCTTGATTGAAATAAATGGATGACTATGGACAACTGGTGTTTAAGCACTCACCTAATTACAGAATGATACTGAGAAAATTAGAGAACATAAGAAAGAAGATTGATAACTCTAAATATGCTGTCGTATTCAATTCTGCGTGCATGATTTGGACTTGTATGCACTGTATTTCTCCCACATAAGTGCGCGTACATAATTCCTATACATGTTTGCAAACAGCGCCCCCATTATGTGTATAATTCTGCCTGTACTATGTTCCTACATACATACACTATTTTCATATACTTCTGTGAATTATGTGCCTGCTTGAATTAATGTTTGCTGTATGATTTTAAGTATAGCAATATATATATATATATAAAGGTATATTGGATTTAGGCTGCCATTCGGCTGAAAATACACAGGTGAAGTGATACATATATTGCAGAACTAAATGGACTTGATAGTAACTAGTTAGCTAATCACAAGAGAGTTTTAGATCAAGGTGGGGCTGGATATTGCATGCTTTTGGTAAGTACGTGAGTGAGATGCATCTAGATAATCAGGTAGGCAGATATACAGGAATGTTTAGAAAGTAAATACTATAGTTTGTACATTATGATGAACAGTTACAGTAATACAGTAGTTGATGTTCCACATAACCTAACGGAAACTCAATTGTTCAATTGCTTAGCACCCGTTCTAGGACTGTTTATGACGTTCGCTATTGTCGGTATAGGACTGTTCTTATATCCTTATGGACGAGCTCTGATTGGAACAAGTCAGTTGTGGTGACGAAAGGTGGTCTGTGGTGTAGGGGCTTCGGGGATGAGGAGGTCTCTGTGCTGGGGGGATGTCAGCAGTTTATTGTCAAACTGCCGCGTGAGCTGCTGTGTTAGTCGAAGATGGAGAGGTTCAGCGAGATGAGGGCCTCTTGGTTAGTGGTGTAAGAAGGGCCATAAGATGATTCTGCATGTCCTTATCTGCACTATTTCTAGCTAATCCCGCTGCGTAACTGTTAGCGGGGATGGTCAGGCTGGGGAGGCATAGGTGAGCTTAGGCAGAATGAAGGTAGTATAGACATTCCTGAGTGTTATTGGCTGTACACTTGGTGATTTCAGTCGGCGGAGAATGAGCAAACGGCATGAGGAAGATTTGATGAGGGTACTTAACATGGTTCTCCTAATTTAAACCGTCGTTTGTTGTGAGACCAAAAAGTTTGAAGCCTCTAACTACCTGGAAGATGTCAGGCCTAGTGTGATGTCATGGAGAATGATGTTGTCTGCACTTTGGTTGATATGCATCACCACAGTCTGGGCGTGGTTGATGGTGATGGCGGACGACGCAGTACACTCTCGAATGTTGTTGTTGATGTGCTGAAGGATATTGAAGTCAGAAGAGTTGTTGTTGATAATAACGTCAAAGGTGGAGTCGTGTACGTACTTCCAGCGGTGGTCTGTGTCCCTCAGGACGTCACTGATAAGGATGCCGAAGCAGAGCGGCCCCAACTTGGTGCCCTGTGGCACGCCGCATGTTAGGGGTAGGGAGGTCAATGTGGTTCCTCTAAAGCAGACGGCGTGGCTTCGCCCGTTCAGAAAGTCCGCCAGCCGCTTGTCGAAGTCAGCTCTACGAAGGTGAGTGCCACCGAGGTCTTGCCGCTTCTCCAAGTTGCGGTAAATGAAGTCTTAGAGGCTGACAAGGCAGTGAGTGTTGGAGGAAGCCTTCATGTTTCCAAACTGCTGAGGGTCTACTGAATAAGCAGTGTCACCATAGGCCCAGCCAAACACAGAACTTTCACAACTTAGACCGGGGATTGGATGGCAACAGGGCGTAAGCTACTGAGAGACCGTGGGCCATTTAGACCGTTTGAGTGAAGCATTGGTCATGGCGGTCAGCGGTGTTGCTAATTCACGAGAAAATATATGGGTGTCGTTGAGCGTCTGGTTTTAAGGCACTTGGCTACTTGATATTCCTCTGCTTTGGCTGGGGAAAATGGGGTTGGTAGGTATGCTGGAAGGGAGCTGATGTCGAAATGAGGTAACCACTGGTAAATACTGGCAAAGTGGTTGTTAACATAGTGTGCGTTCTTCTGCTTTTGCTAGGTTGGTCTAGGCAAGGAAAGAGGGAGGAGAACTTTCGCTCGTCACAGGCAGTTAGTTCTTTTACTCTGATGTGCCACTGATCGCTGTTGGCCTGCTTTAAGTGCTGCGCCTTGCTTGGGTAATAGCCCTTCTTCGTGGACAGTACTTCGTATTGCAAATTTGCTCGCTGAGGTCGTTGGTGCTATTACTGAACGTTCGATTTCGCTACTGCAATATTCGCTTGATGCGGTGGTTGATCCAGGTAGAGATGGAAGCGTTGGTAGGCCTGGCTACATGTTTCATGATACTTCTCCCACATGATTTCAACATCATCTTCACCGGCACCTCAGTCCAGTGATGGCGAGGTAAACACCAACTGAAATTTCCATAGGCTGAGTCAGTGAGCGGCCTTTATGTTTGGGTGTCTGCGGACGGAGATAAATGAGGAATGCGTCCAAGGAACAGGAGAGGCTTGGGTGGTAAGCAGTGGTCAGCAATACCCATAAGAATCAGGTCAAAAGTGATTTGACTCTACATGGGAAAGTTAATACACTGAGATATATCTGGTTGTTCTTGGAGGTTGGTAGTGTCTGCCTCATTAAAATACCCACTAATCACAAGCTTAGAAGAAGGATGCCTTGTCCTGATGTGTAGGCTGGGTTTTCTAACAATGCCTCTTAGAATACTTAGTTGCTGTCTTGGATAATTT
>JAUUDW010009493.1:0-17628 GCA_032361385.1 Panulirus guttatus | reverse complement strand
CACACACACACACACACACACACACACACACACACACACACACACACACGTCTATTACTACGTCAGGAAAACAGAAAAAAAATTATTTAAGGCTGACGCCAAAAAGAGAAGATTACCTCAGGTGGATACCGTAGGTGAAGTTTGCTTTGTGTTGGAGGGAACGTGCGGGAGTGGCGGTGAATTAGGGGAGGAAAGGTGTGTGATCGAGAAGTGGTGGAGTACGGGGAAGTGGATGGGGTGGAAGGCAGTGGGGAGGAGAGATGATGGAGAACTGTTTTTGATTCATGGCTCAAAAACTGATAAGACAAGGATGTGTTTTCCGTACCATTGATGTTGAATACAACTAGTATTATCATTGCAAAACACAAGAGGAAAACTTCGCAAAGGTCAACTCTTGCGGATCTTAGAACCTGTACGGCAGAAGCAGAAAAAAAAGATGTTAATGTTAACACCCGCGAAGAAATACAGATGTGAACAGGTACACCGATGGTGGACTGTTGACACACACTTGTAAACATGACGCCATTTCTTTGTATGTTATGTTATCCGGAGTGACAGACATCTGTGTGTGTGTGTGTGGAGGACCACCATCACCACCAGCATCGGCAGACAAACAGCCTATCCTCACTACCTGCCCTCGATAGCCCCTTAGACCAGGATGTAACATGCTCCTCTCTGCAGCCAGCCAGACGCGCCATGCTATGCCAGCAGTAACGGGAGAGGGACTCGAGAGTTGAAGTGTTGTGGACTCCCTCTCACGTAGATCCACCGGGAGCTCTGATTAAGCGTCGCTGTGCCTGAACCAGACTCGCAATACACAAAGAGAGGCTGTTGAACTCTGCAAGCCATGAAATAACCGACAGACTCTTCTGAAGCAAGCGGACGAGTGCTAGCATTAACAGGCTTTGTACAGATCCAGTGTCCATCATAGTGAAATGCTTGGACTTTTTAAAACGTGTTTGGTGAAAGTAACCAGATCATTTAGACCTGCAGGTTGCTCTCACGGCTAGACTAGCCTAGGCTGCAGATTAACTTTTATAGAAACGTTTGAGCTAGCTGCTGCATGAAAGACTATAGGATAATATCTATTTATAGATGGTTTGGTTGCTTACCTCCATTTGGGTCAGACAAAGACCCTTTGTGATTTCTGTGAACCTTTTTGCTTTACCGCTCACACGATGAGCATGGCTGGCAATTTTCTTTGGATAATTTTGCCCATGACAAAGCCAAATTTAAGTTGGGTAGGAACTCTGTATCCTATAGGTTGTCGCTTGTCACATTACTTATGGCTTGACACACACACACACACACACACACGTCATGGCCATCTACAGTGAAAGACTTATCATTATACATCAAGCTATACATTACACATCAGGCTATATATTATACAGCAGGCTATACATTATACATCACGCTTTACGTTATACATCAGATTATGCATTATACATCAAGCTTTGTGTATTATACATTAGGCAGGACATTGGACATCAGGCTATACACTGTAGATCAGGCTATACACTATTCATCAGGTTATACATTATACATCAGGTTATACATTATACATCAGGCTATACACTATTATACAGCCATCTTCCTGGTCTTCAGTATGATAACGGGGAAAAGATTAAGTTTAGCCACTTCAGGACCTGAACTATCTTATACAAGGTGGGGCTTGCCACTGCATACAAAACACCCATTATCACGGCTGTAACATTAATTCAGTAACATTTTTTTCCCCACCTTCTTATCTGCACATAAGGTGTTGCGGAACATATAAACATGCACACCCCACCTGTGGCCTTCATGCTGGTATAAGGAAAATTTTCATCTCTTTTGCACACTCATTTACATCAACGCCAGTTGAACACGGAGCACACACTGTAAGGTTGGCGTCACCTGTTTAGTGTAAAAAGCTACAAGGTGTCTGTAAATTGTTGTTATTATGTCTGGAAGCACAACCATGTATTAGTTAACAGGTGTTTTGGCCATTCATCCGTAATACGAGGATTTACATCCCCGCTTAATGAGGGGCTTAGTACTTGACAACATATCTTTTAAACATTATCCTGTGTCTTAACTTTCAACGAGGGTTTTGTCTAATGTCACATCAGCGATGCTACACAGAGAGCAGTTTAGCCTTATTGCTGTGAGCTTCACTAATATTTATCACCGACCAAAGTGTTCGTAGTCTGTAAAACGTTTCAGCATTAAGCACATATATATATACACGCTGCAGCTGGGGGCTACGAGTCCACAATATTTCTCAGTTTTTAGGATTTTTATCATTTTCTTTTTCTCTTCATCGTTATCCGGAAGATGGTAGGCTTGTTAGTGCCAATAACTGGCTCAGCTGAGTGTTCATTGGTTGCCTGTGCCGTGTCGTGTGACGCTCGTCCGCCATTGGTTCTTCGTCTGCACTGGGTTGAATCATATACACGTCCACTGAATCACACACATACTGCAAGGCGCGCGTAATGGCTCAACTGTGTGTCGAACTGAAGTGACTTGATTTGTCGACCATCGGTAGGAGCGTGTCCATGCTGAGGGGGAGGGCGGGTGGCTGTGCTTGGGCAATACGTTTGCAAGGCATGATGGAAGGTCTTAAGCATTATTTTTATGTGTACGTGTTATGTTTTGTGATGAGTCCTTTTTCAGGTTCGTCTGCCTTATGATGCTCCTCACTGTTCCTCCTCTCGTAAAGTCATGCATTCCCAAGTTGATGATTATTTGGGATCTGCGCTGTTCTTAGAGTGCCTGGGGAAAAGAATGGAGACATTGGTACGTTCAGGGGATTCATTGTAACAGAGAAGATATGATATTCAGCCCGTGGTTGGTATTTACATGCGTCTCAACGGAAGCAATTCCCGTGACTGCCGTTCCCGTCTCTTGTTTCTGTTTGAAAGAAAATGAGAGGAACAGCCATAGTGCTATGGAGGATGCACTGATACATGGAAGTAAGTATTCCAAGCTTGAGATGTTAGACGGTGAGGTCTGTGAAGATCAGGTGAATCAGAAATAATTTAAACTCGAGTATAATGCCTAGAGTCAACAAGACTTCGGTAATACTTAAGATCATACTTTTTTAAGTTGGTGGTACCACTAGAGCTGGCGTCGAGCTCATTTATTTTCTCGGTAAACTCAGACGAAGAGTTTGTTTACCGAGAACATTATCTCTCTAACTGTGTGCCCGAGTTGTGCCATCATTCTGTAAGGAACACTAACACAGGACTGCACGCGCCAACTTTAGAACACCTCGCGCTCAAGAATTTAGATTAGTTGCCTGCTAGCGTATTCTCCATCAAACGTAAAACCAAACCTGACAAGGAAAAAGAATTTATGACGTGAAATGATATTTGCCAAATGAAAATTGTCTTTTTTTTCTTTTTGAATCTCTGAGTTGCAACACCGGATGAAACGGAGCCCGTTGATTGGGCTGGTGTACCGGGCTTTGATTGGTCGAACGAAGTTTGCGGTTGAAAAAAAAAAATGGGAGGAAAAAGAAAAAAAAAATCGCGTCCGGAGCTGGTTCATGCATCATGCATGGGGATGAGTGATGTTTATGCGGCCGGGGATGACAGCTGCCCTCGTCAGGGGCAGTATAGTGGCCCTTAACGCTAGTTATAATAGGACATCTTTTTTTTTCTCTCTCGCTCTCTCGCGGTGACAATGGTCCTCGTTATTCCATTTATGGGCTCGGGCTGATTCCCCTGGAAAAGGCTAGGCTGATCATTTTCCTGGTTGAAGTTTCAGGGACGCCCTCTCCCTCACCCTCTCACTTGGACTCCCAAGAACCAGAAGAAACTTAAGTGGAATAGACCCCTGGTGGAGACGACGGTCTTTTGGCATTTCTGGCCAGGAGACAGACCCATATGAGGAGCGCCACCGACGGGCCTTCAGGAGGGAGAGGGGCCCCCTCTCAACTGGAGGCCTTCCTATTTGTCTGTCTTAAAATGGCTTCCTCCCCACACGTGTTTGACCTTCACGTACCTAGGTTTGGGGTTGTGCCAATGGGTCCGTGGCGGGGAAGCAGCCGATTAGAATGGTTTTGGTAGAAATGGTAGGGTAGGCGCCGTGGTCTAGTGGCAGGGGGGGAATGGTAATGTGGGAATACGCTTCTCGCTTAGATGATGCGTATTTTGGTTGGCTCAGAAAGTCAAGGTTGTGTTGCTGACTACAGGGAACAGGAACGGAGTGCAAGATATAGGATCCAGGAACCTCAATGCTTCTGTTGTTTTTCTGGTACAGAGCCAGTCTGGTGGAAAGACTGCCCTTCAGTTTATGAATAAATTTGGCTCCCGGCTCTTCGATTCAACCTGGGGGTGAGCCACCAGTGTCTTATTTCACTGTCTTGTCGTAGAGACCCAGCGAGGGAACGGGAGCTCCGTTGTTCCAGAACTGGAGGAGCCTAACGCTCAGTATACCTGTAGGTCGAGCCCTTAGTTTAAAGACATTTTTCTGTTGTCTGTATTTCTCTTAGTATAACTGATCTTCAAATAAGGTTGATGGGGTAGGTGTTTTACACTGTCCTGGAAAGCGAAACCCCATTTTCTTTACTTATTCTTGAAGGCATGGACTATACAGAACTAACCCACTGATGGTAACCCTCTATTTATTTTTTTCTTGGAGAGAGAGAGAGAGAGAGAGACAGACAGACAGACAGACAGACAGAGATAAAGACAGAGAAGCAGACCTTAACAATTAAAGACTTTATTTTTAATCTCCCTTGTAAGAGGGATTTACGTATGAGGGACGTTGGGGGATTTTCATCTTCACCTTGGCGTTGGGAGCGAGTTCTGGTGGTCCTTTATATAGGAGCGGTTGTGAGGACTCGTCTCCCTCTCCTACATGGGAGTGATGCTAGGGGGTGGTATGAATTCATCTTTCCCACCATGATTGTGTTAGTGGCTGGGACTCGTGTGTGTGTGTGTGTGTGTGTGTGTGTGTGTATGACGTCTCACAGGCCGCTGTGAGTGATGATGTGTGTATATGAGTGTCCATGGCCGCACTTTTCGTGGTATTGGGTCGGTGCCTGTGATCGTCCCAAGGTTACGTTCAGTAAATATCCTCAGTCGATCGGGAACTCCAGATGGAAGATGATGCCAAGCCAAGACGCGTTGTGTAGACTCTGAAATAAATGTTGGTTTGGGTGATTATTGCCGAGTTACAGTAACTGGTTTGAGAGAACGATGGGTAGGGGGTCAGAACACGAGAAGAGAACTTGCCAGAGGATCAGACAGGCGTATGAGCGAGTCTCAGGAGCACGGACGGTAACTGTAAGGATATTTTTAGATATTCGTCGAAGGTATATGAGTGTGCAATGACTTTACTTTTCCTCCTCCTCCTCCCCCCACAGGCTCGGGGTTGAAGACTGCATCTGTGTATGGGAAAATGTAAAGAACAATTTTTTTTTTGTCATCCACAGTTATGGCAGCTGGAACCAGGAAGCTGCGTTGTGTGTGTGTGTGTGTGTGTGTGTGTGTGTGTGTGTGTGTGTGTGTGTGTGTGTGTGTGTGTGTGTGCCCAT
Organism: Panulirus guttatus; assembly: GCA_032361385.1. Lineage (NCBI taxonomy): Eukaryota > Metazoa > Arthropoda > Malacostraca > Decapoda > Palinuridae > Panulirus > Panulirus guttatus. The sequence goes on along the minus strand of JAUUDW010009493.1, from coordinate 12,101 downwards.
CAAGACAAAAATTCGTGCGCGCGTCTTACCTTGTCTGTGTTTGTGGAGCGTCAGCTGCGCTTGACGTCGCTTCCTTGTTAACTGTGGCTGTGACGTCACCCTCGGGCCGGCGTCTCGTTCTGTCGTTTGTTTTAATGCACGCGTTTCAGGGTTTGTTTAGGTTGGTGGTGGAGGTCTCTGTGCTTGTGTGTGTGTGTGTGTGTGTGTGTGTGTGTGGTTAGCCTTCACTTCTAACAATTATGGTCAAGAGAAGGAGGGAGAGGACTCCTGTTGTGTTACCTTTTATTTCAGGTTGGATTATGACCAAAGCCTTTGTAAATATTCAGGTATTGGCCAATGCCTTCTTGTATGTTAAAAGTAACGGCACCCTATTGGTCGTGCAGAGATAGATTTACACTTCCAGATTCTGATAAAAAGAGATATTCACTGCGTATGCTGTCACTTATTTCACAAACCTTATTCTTCAGTTCCATTTACTGGAGTGTGTTAAACTGTGCCTTCTTCCAGACACCCTTTGTCAGCTTAATCGTACTCCTCGCCACAGTGACACAGTCCTCGTATGCAGAACTCGTCCCGCCCCACTGCAACGGTTCCTTCGAGTATTCGAAGATTTTGATGCCCCAGAAATCATCACGCTGCTTATATGAGTAGCCACTTTGAAATGAGAGTTTAGGAACTGTGAAAGAACTTGTTTATAAATTTTGGAAAATAAGAGAGAGAAGACAGAAAGAAAAGCGACATGATGTAAACATTTAGAATAACTATACATAAGGAGACCTGAGGAAAGTGAAATTGATACATCAACAGAAAAAGGGAGGTACCCCCCTTGCAAAGGCATGACCTCCCGTCGAAGTACAACTGAACCGAACTTTGAACATAATTATCCAGCCACTTTAATGACTGTCTTGTTATACGCCCACACAGCATTCCCGCATACTACTCCCCTTCACAACTAGTTTTCCAGTCTTACTCATCTGTGTATATTAACAGCCAAGACCTCCCTGTCCACTCCACTTGGGAGTCATGGAACACAACCAGGCCTTCTTTTACACTCACCTCAACCCTCAAGCACTCGCTCATACCTTCACCCACAGTGGTATGAACACTACGTCCTTTCAGTGTGATTTTTAACACATACTCTATCCGATTTTGTGTCACCTCACACTTTCCCCCAGTTGGTACTGTATATACACTTATTTTCTTCACATTACTCGGGTGTCTAGTGGGAAACTGTTAATACCATCGCGCTTCTTATAAATCTTACGTATTCGTCTCACCCTGCCATATGCAGTGTGCTTCATCCTAACACTTTTAAGTGCCCAGTCACGTGCCTTATCTGTTGTGTTGACAGACTTTTCCTCCAATATAGATATCTATTCTGAACACCTTCACCACTGTACATAGGTCTGTTCTCGGCTTTTTTTTTTCCAGTTCTGTGGAACACGACACCAAGTCTTCCCAGGACCCGACTCTTGCTGACTGTAAAGACTCGGTTTTCCTTTCAACATTTTATCCTTAAAACTTGAGTCCGGCTGCACCTTCAACCTCAGGAGACGTTGTTTATTTTCGTGACGACGAATGTTCGCACGCGAGACGAGGTGTGACAAGCAGTATTCCTACACGAGACGAGGCGTTACAAGCAGTATTCCTACAATAGACGAGGTGTGACAACCAATATTCCTGCTGTGAGACGAAGTATGACAACGAAAATTCATCAGAATGTCAGTACTAGATGAAGGACAGGAAGGAACATCTTGGGAAACCCTCCGTTATACGTGGACCTACTCCAGCCACCATCCGACCCGTGACCTCTCATGAGGTTATGACGGGGGTAGTGGGGAAGCGTGTCGTGCGTGACCTCGGCTGAGGAGACAACCCATGACCCACGCCGGTATTGCCACAGAGGGGAAACTATGTGGCGGAGTGCTGGGTCCCTGGCTGAGCTACGGGGAGATGTCAGCGGTCAGGGACTTGGCCCAGGGACGCAGAAAGAAGGACAAGTGGGGAAACAGCGGAACGGACGATGTCAACATGGAAATGTTTCGCGAGACTAGGTAAAGACCGACCATCTAACTTAGAGGGTATGTTAAGAAACTAACCAGAAGTTAAAAGAGATTGTGGGAGGAATGAGTTTATAGTTACAGAGTAATGGACGGGTGCAACAAGCTAAGGGGAACTATAGATATTGCAAAATCAAGGAAATTCAAAGAGTCTCCTGTGGGAGTAATGGAGAGGACGAAGAGCTTGGGTGGAGGACACTCGAGTGTGTAACGCTTCTCCCACGATCACCAGTTGGTCATGACATACGTATGGTAGCTCGAAAACCTGTCGTAACTGTTGCTCTTCCCTTGCCCTCCTCTCTCAGCTCGTCCGAGATGCGTACCACACACGTACGTAATTTCACACATAGTTCATGTACAACTTGCGTATTGGTAATGTATGTAAAATTTACGGGCCCTCTGGTATGTCCAAATAACGCAACTCGGGTTTAGTTGCGCGTGGACCGGGACTGTTCTTCCAGATGGTGGATCCAGCGTAAAGACCACAACCTGCCTGGAGCCCTTCAGTATCGTAAGCGTAGCGCCAGGAATGATTCGGGTGAAGGCGAGGCCGCTTTCTCGTCCACTGGGGATCACGGATGGCCAGGGGGGCTCCCTGTTCTCATGAGAATAAGATTTTTGAAACTGGATTCCATAACCTTGTGATTTGATTGATTTGTTGGCATGATTTTCTGCTGTCTTCCCGTGTGTGTGTGTGGCCAGTACGATGATTTCGCCTGCTTGTGGTTCACGCCGCGCGTGAAGAGTCACCCTTGGCTAAGCTGTATGATCGGAGTACAGTCTCAGCCAAAATCTCCTCATTTCAGAGTACTGATAATTGTACTCGGAAATGAAACTGCTACGTTGTATTTGTAGGTCAATTTTTCGTTTTTTTTTTTCCAGTGCTTATCATTACAAGGGAAACCTGCCCCCTCATTCACAGCTTTTCAACCGCAGGGCTTATGATTTTCTGTGATCAGACGCCAGCAACAAGCAACGTGTGGTGTGAACCTGAAGCGTGTCTTTGGTCTTATAATGTAAAAGGGGTGTAGATAAATTTTTTTTCCAGTACCCCATATCATTCAATCTCTCACGTAGCTTATGTACATTATGCACGTCTGTAACGCAGCCTATGCACATTATATACGTCTAACGTAGCATGTGTACATTATGTACGTCTATAACGTAGCCTGTGTACGTTATGTACTTCTGCGATATAGCGTATGTACATTCTGTACGTTTCTTATATAGCTTACCTACGATTTGTACGTCACGATGTAGGCTTTGTACATTATGTACATCTGTAACAACTGAGTACATTGTGCACTTCACGTGATGTAGCCATTGTACCATATGCACATCTCTAACGCAGCCTATGTACATTTTGTTCATTGTCCCCTTATCCTTACAAATTCTTGGTCCTGTGTGGTATCTGATCTGCGTACCCCTCAGCCCACTGTATTCTGAAATTTTGTTGCCTGTATTCCGTCTGGCTGTATCCTGCAGCCTCACTTCTGTAGTTCGGTGGACCGACCGTCAGTCGGTCAGGTGTATCCCTCATTGCCTCATAGGCACCGCCAGAGTGAGACAATAAAACTGACATCAGAGTCGCTGACTCAAACTTAACAGAAACCGTTCCATCGCCGCTTCTCCTGGAAGCGACGGAGGGACGAGTTGAGCGTTTTGTCTCGCGCCAGTTTTTTTTGTGAACGTCTCAGAAATAAGGGTTTGGATAATTGTGTGTTTGTCTCCCAGATAGTTTTTTTTTTTTCTTTACCGCCGGAGATGTTATTATACGGTGGCTGCAGGTGGCTCGTCGCCTGGCACCGGAAGCAGACGTGGTGACGGCGACGACCGACATTGACCAGAGCCACCGAGGGAGGAGGTGTTGCTCACCACGGAAGACGCACGGGACCGGATCATTAATACCCGGGTAGCGGACGCACCTGGTCGTACACGCGCGGCGTTGGATGGCCTTAGTGCCGATGGTCATCGGGGAGGCTGGCTGGCTGGCATGGCCATAGCCACTCGCTGCTTCTTGGATTACGATGACTTGTGACGCCTTTAGCACGACGGCTCAAGCCCTTGACAACGACGCTGCGAGCCTTGGGTATGATATTATCCTGGCCTTTGACCTCACCCGTCAAGGGTCAGGGGAAGAAAGTCCAAGCCATCATACCCAAAGCTTGTATCATCAAATTGCCGCTGCAGAGCAGTTCGTAGTGATTTAAACTCTCCGTAGGACTGTCCGTATAGACAGGTGACGTGGTCTGACGCAGAGCGATCGGTGGCGAAGTGAGACAGGAACTGTCCTAGCGGCTCTGCAGGAAGCCCACGGAAATTGATGACCCTCCGGCCGCGTCCCTTCTTAAGGGCGCTTACACACAGCCCGCCGCCACTCCCTTCCTCGTTCCTCTGCAGTGGTAAAAAAACTCCCTCCGTTCCTCCCTTCGCTATACTCCTTCCCTAAACACTGCCCTTACCTTCTCTCTCGCCCTCCCCAAGGATGCAGTTGCCCAACTTCCTCGCGAGAGAAAAAAATATAAAGAGCTGCTTCATCATTATTGTATGACGGTGGGTGAGGGTGTGCTGTCTCCACTTCTCTCCCGTGGAATGCGCCGTAATGCTGCATGATTCGCCGTCACAGTATTACGTACGTAATCTGTGGTGAAGAGGGTCTATATACTAGGCTTGAGGAGACTTCCGAGTTGCCTGGGGCGTATTACGGAAATGCAGTGCTCTTATGAATGGCGTTAACTTATTGTTGTAGAAATGCGTTGTTGTAAAGTGTTATTGTTTATTGTGGTTTCTTCAGTGGTCAGTTGCCCGTTTATTTAATGTCTGTTATGGTTTTCTTCGGTGCTAAGGCTTCCATTTAAGAGGAAATCTGAATGGTTTAGATTGAAGTTGAACGCCTTGTCAATTTACGTGTGTTTGTAGTCAAAAGGAGTCTGTTACGTTTGTTGGTTCCCAATGACTTTTAAGACTAGTGACTGGTGCCAGGGATGTGACGGATTAGGGTAGTGGGTCTGTATAATGTGACGGATTTAGATCGTTCATACTTTATAATGATGTGACGCATCAGGTCTGTGAGAGAGTCAGCATAATGAACACCTTACTCAGAGGAAATCAGCAGGTGTAGGTGGGCCTCTTACTCATTTACGTATACGTGCAATCCTGTATATGTGATATCTCTATAGTCTCTTTTATACATGCAGACATTTATATATACGATATCTCGTCGTCGTCATAACATTGCCTCTTACGAGGTACTTTATGCCACGTCCTTATCTTTAAAGCTCTTCGTTGTTTGAGAGTGTTTCTTTATACTTTCGTCCATAGACGGAATCACGGTTATTTCGGCTGTGATCGTGCGCTAATGTATTGAAAAGACCGAATTAGGGAACACTGTCATAGTGGAGGATATAGGTAAATATGGAGGGGTAGGGAGAGAGAATGAGAGAGATGATGTGGTGATATTTAAATGAAGTGAAGTGATGATAAAGAAAGAGAACCAGGAAGTAAATATTTGGGGGAGATGTGGAGAAAATGGGAAGCGGTCAAGAGAAGCGCAATAGTATGTGCGAAAGGTCTGTTCCGCTCTACATCCTCCCTGGGAAGTGCAGGTTAATTAACGGGACTTGTCTGTGGTTTTTTTTTGCGTTGCTCCTCTACCCACGCCACCGCTGAGGCCGTTCATTATAGCCGAGGTAACCATACCGCCGAGGGCACAGGCCACGTCAAGGTGTGCGGACGGGACGACACCTTGTGACGGCCAGTCCGCTTCCATCATAGACGGCACTGTCTCGGTGTGGTGAGTGACCTTACCCCAGGCCCGGGTTTTGGGTCGGGGAACAAGACTTCCGACGGAGGCTTCCTCAATTTAGGGCCAGCGCAATTGTTCTCCTGCCGTTTGCAGTAGAAGTACTGGAGTGCTTAAACGAGCTGTTTGACGCCTCAGAGAGAGAGTTTTGTCGTCTAATGGGTCCCACCGTCGCGCAGTGTCGTCACGTCGTGTTCAAGGGTTGTGCCGTCCGCGCTCAAGGGTCATAACGTCGTGCTCAAGGCTCATACCATCGTGCTCAAGGGTCATCTTTTTGCTCAAAGGTCATACAATAAGTACTCAAGGGTTGTGCAGTCGTGCTCAAGGGTTGTTTGTGCCTCCAGTACTCAAGGGTTATTCGTCTGCTCAAAGGGTCATACCGTTGCGCTCAAGGGATTCATTGATTATCAAGAAGGAATTAGTGTTTCGTAAATGTGCTGTGACGCTTGCATGAAGCAAGCCTCTGCAGCCTCTCGCTGAGACAGGAGGAGGTAGGAAGTATGGGCGGTGTCTGTGGGTTATGAGGACCTCATTAAAAGCCAGTGGGGCTGTCATGAGGACGTCCAAGTCACGGTAACAGAACCCAGAAGATAACAATCAATGACAAGAAGCGGTTATTCTAAAGGTCAGATTGACCCACCATCAGACTTGAACTCCCTGCTGGGTTTCCAAAGATTGACCCTCAACGGCCGTGTTCCAGTTATATTTCTGTGTGAATGTGCGTTAATTTTACTCACACGGTGTTAACTTCACTTCCTCTTGAGTCTGAAAGGTTTAGTTTATGTTCTTTCCGAGTGATGGTTTTAAAGGTGCACTGAAGAAGACCCATAGGGTAATCAACCTCATCCGTCGAGGGAGGAGTGTTTGCCAGTACATCAGCCTTATCATGCATTCTGATCCCAGTACGTCAGTGGACCCTGTGAAAGTGGACTATGAGCTTAGCATGAGTAATTTGGTCATACCTCTGTCATGCTTCAGACATACGCACATTATTCACAGCGAAGCGAGTAAAACGCAGTTAGTGATGGAAGAGAATCGCTTGCAATAAGGCAAAGCTGTAACTGGAGTTTTATGGCAGTTTTTTCTGCCCATTCTTGAAGTATATTGTTATTTAGAAGGTTTGGTGACCTTGTAGTGTGTTTACTCCTGGGACGCCCTTAGTTGCAGTAGCTGGGCTCCACAAGGGTGTGTCCCTTCAAGTATGAAGATTACAAGCTCTGGAATTCATTTCAAGATAGCAGTCTGTCTGTCTTTCTAAAGGAAAATGGATGGGAAGTTGCCTCCCTCATCTGAAATTGCAGGAAACTAGGCTGTAGATCTGTAGACTCGTGTTTATGTCAGCCTGATTCATGTAGATTTGTAGGATCAGGAACATAAGGAGCCTCTGATGCATGGAGCATCAATAACACTTCGTGACGAACAGCCCCAGTACGTGTGTACTGCACCTCTACCTCAACAGTGTGGATATCTTGTGGGAGTTGGTCTCCGCCACCTCCGCCGGGCGACATCGGCTCGACCGGAAAACCAGCGCAACCTGAGTGGATCTTGTAGTTGGTGATGCTTTTGTAGATGGCGCCACTGCAAAAGACTGCCAGTAGGCTTCATTGAACCCCCATCCCACACACACACACGCGCTTGAGCACGAGGGTAGAGATGGCGTAACCTCTGACCCGACCATTTAAGATAGGTTTAATTCCAGGCCGCCAGTGCTCAAAGGGCCGTAAATGAAGTCGTGCTGGAGCGTTTGGAGCGTCGCACTCAGCGTGTTAACTCTGCTCGGATGATACTTATTCGCTAGTCGGACGTGGGCAGCGGTCACTGGCTCAGGTTGCCGGGGCCCTCCCCAGCGCCCGACGGGACATTTAAGGTGCACGTGTGTGCCGAGTCATCATCCCCTGCATCTGCTTACCGAATGATGTTTTCCTGCGCCCGGTTACCGAATGACTCTTCAGTGAAAATGCGGCGAAAAATGGAGTCCACGAATCACTCACTGACTTGCCGTCTTACCACGCAGGCCTAACTAGAGTCGCAACGATGCGACACGTCTCTGCGGCTGTTGAGTATAATAACGTGACCTTTAACATGACCCTGAAGGGCCAGGACGGAGGCTGGGCTATTTTGGTATGTACTCTTTAAGGTCATGCAGCCGTGCTTAAAGGGTCTGTACCGTCATGTTCGAGGAGTCAAGGTTGGCAAGGCAAAGAGCTGCCCGAGTTGCCGCTGCTGCAGTCGGTGAGGGAGGAGGACGAGGTCGTGCCTGAATCATTAATGCTTCGTGGGCGTGGATGGAAAAAAAAAGAGAACGTTCTGAAAGGTGAGCATTACGACGCACCGGACACGAATGCAGTTGCTATCTGCCCGGAGCAGCGCCGGAGGGGACGACGGCAGGCAGCCGGCTGGAGAGGCGGCACATGACAACGCCGGGGAGCAAGCGTAGCGGCGTCGCCTGACTCTGAATTGTGCGGCGGACGGCACTGGGAAATATGAATGAGCAGTGACGCGTGATGATCCGATTGGGGAGGGAGGGAGGGAGGGAGGGAGGATTATTTTTACGGAAGAAACTGGATCCGACAAGGTGGCTGGACATGAAATCGTGTTTTTTTTTTCCCCCATTATTCTGAATGAGATCATAGTTGATAATAATCTGTCTCGTGACGATGACTTCGCCTTTTCCTTCCATCATTCACAGTCTCTCTCTCTCTTCTGCCGGCATGAATTAGGCAGTGACGAGGAGTGTTTAGGAGTCGGATGGCTCACTGGGGGCCAGCTGGGTACGTGAGTCTCAAAAACTGTGGAACATCGTGGCGCCGCCTTAGAGCCTGCGCGCTGCGTCGTGGTTGAAGCTAGTCTGGATTCTATTGTTTGAATAATTTCTTTATTCCTCTCCACTATTCTTGTTTTTGTTTTATATTCAAACGAACGTATCTTTTGATTTTTTTTTTACATGTAATGTTAACAGAAAGTTGCAAAGCAAATTTCACATTGGCTTTCTTGGACTGAATTTTTGTTTCTCTTTTTTTGTCCACAGATGAACAGCGGTCGCCTCTACACCCTCATGAACTACTGGGGGGTGTCATAGCCCTTGTTGAAGGGCTAGTCGCTAGTAGGCGCTAGTCACATCTAGTCATCCGCACACAGTCGCTATCACGTCCACTCCACACCATCCCCAGCGACGCCATCAAGTCTCCAGCCCACGTCAGTGCGATTCACATGTTTACCACCACCGGCAGCTCAAGACCAGCTTCCGCCACTGCACATTCCACTCGTCGTCGTCGTCGTCGTCGACACCACTTCTCGCTATAGATTCATCTGCGTGAGTTACGGTCGGTGTTGCAAAGTAAAGGAAGGTTCACCTCCGTGCGTCTAGCTCACTGAAGGCTGCGGTGTGAGTGCATGCCTTCCTTGTATGAAGTTGTTCCCTTCGTTGTTGTAAAGGAACAGGGTCGGTCACTACAGCCCTAGGTGTACGTAGCCGGAAGCATATCCGAACGTAGTGTTGACTGAAGCTCAGTAGGGAGAAAGAGGGAGAGAGATAGACGAGGAATCAAGTGTTTCCTCTGACGAAGTGGACTCACCAAAATCATCTGGTTGATCCACACTCCTCGCCTGCCTCACCAACACACAGGTAAGTTGCAAACATTGCAGGTCTAATAATGCCTGGTTGATTTATGTGTTGACTGCTAGCCCGCTGGGTGAATCGTTCGTTAGAAGTGTTTTATTACAGGAGAGTCGACATTAAGTCTTAGGAGTTTGCATTTACAGTCAATGCTTGCCGTGTCCTGGGCGCCGCCTCAGATATGCATTAAGGACACATATTTAGTGTTATTTATTTTTAATATTGATATTTTTCATTACTGTCATTTCTACAAGTTACAGTTGTTTTTAATTTTTCTTAATTGACGCTGAATGATGACCAGAAAGTCGTCTGCAAAGTTTAAAGTATTTTTTGTCCCAGCAGAGCAGTTATTCACACAGTTTCACCCAGTCATTGTTTACCATTTGCCAGTGCTTCATATTTTTAGCCTCTTGTCATTGAGTGCCATCGCTAGTTCTCAGTACCCTCACTCATTCATTGTAAGACATCCCCATTGCCCCGTATTATTCATACAGTCATACACGGTAAACAATGTTGCACGTATGGCCGGCTCTCATGATAACATTCACAGTGTTCTAGAGAAGAGATGCTGAAGGTAACTAGAGAGAACAGTCATACTCTGCGCGACGTTCCATAATCCTTTCTTAAATGACTTGGGATTTTATAGCACGCTTCTTACTGCGAACGCAATGTGCAAAGTGGTTCCTGGCTTCGCTTCGCTGTATTACCAGAGCTGATGGTTGTAGTTATGATTCATTATTTGGAGTCAAGAAGTCAGAGGCTGAATTCTTAGGTATCCCAATCATCGGTCCAGGAACAGGACATGTGTTTCAAGAATTTTCTGTTGATGTGTTCCTGGAATCCACTCCCATGGATAGCTGTAGACGTGTGTGTGTGTGTGTGTGTGTGTGTGTCACGGGAGGGTTCTGGGAGTGGGACTCGCCGAAGGAAAACTTGAAGAGTACATGTTCACGGAATTCTGTGATGTAATTGTGGGTTTTAATGGTTTCCATGAAGAGCTGCAGGTCTCGCACCAACTCAAAGAAAACGAGGTGGACAGAGGAAGGTACTAATGCAGAGGAAACTGAGTTCTTGTGCAGTGAGGCGACGTGTGGGTCGGAAACGCGTCTTTTTTTTTCGGATGCTTTGCTGAGAGAGGCGGTGAGAGGAGGGAAGGACTGACAGGGGAGTGGAACTAATGGAGGAGGTTGTGAAGAGATGGGAGAAAGCGAGATGGAGAGATGGAGGAAGAGAGAAGGATGGAGGAGGGAGACAAGACAAAGAGAGCAAGAGGGAACAAGAATGGAAAAGGGACACTCACAGAGAGAGAGAGAGAGGTTAACACACAGTTAGACACCTGCACACACACACACACACATACACACAGTTCGTGTGTGAACGCACATGCGCTTGTGTGTGTAATTGCCTCTTTGCACAGTATGGAGAGAGGGAGAGAGAGCTTTTACTATCCCTGAAACTCTCTCTGCCTATGACGAGATTTTGCCCACTTGGGAAGGCTAACGCGTGGCGTTCACCGCAGCAAAAACATAAGTTATGAATAAAGAATAGTGTGAGTCCATGTTCTTATGTTTGAGGAGGAGTAAGCACGTGTTTGTGGACTGAATGCCAGCAACCCAAGTGTACGTTAGGCAGAAAGGAGGAAGATACAACAACCTGAGCCAGGGAGGGGACCTAGTTAGCCATTGTAATGCTGGCTCAATGCACAGACATGGGCATGTAGCATGTTAAGACCAGAGGACATCTTGTGTCATTGTGTCTAATGATCAAGGACAGTTAATGATGGCAGGGGTTCGGAGTCGGCTCTCTCCTGCAAGTTGGATGTGCCCGGGGAACAGTCGGTCTCTAGAAGCGTGTCACCCGTTCTTTCCCGGACTGACCTTCGGGCTTTGATTAAGCTAACGAAGTGAGAAGACTGGCCGGTCTGTAGTCTTACCCTTCTCGTCACAAGCGCTTATACCAAACTTGACACAATATGTGGGTTTGTTTTGGTGATGATGATGGTGTAAGAACCTGGGTCAAGGACTCATATACCCTGGCTCGATGTGAGGACGCCAGTTCGTTCGGCCCTTCGGCATCTGGGAGCCACAATTCCATACACTTTACCCAATGTTTGCTCACCTGCAGAGATCACAATTGAAACGCAGAAGAATGTTCGTGTTAAGACATATGGTAATCAAGGTATCGTAAGCCATCATTCACTGGATCACTTAAACGATTGTCTTGAAGCGGTGGTGAGTACTGACTGCATTGCGCCTGTTGGAAGGGTAGGATGATATGGCGAGCGTGCGCTGGTAATTAATGATGTTAAGATGATTTTATTGATTATTCGTAAACCCAGATTTGATGGCAATTTTTGTTCATAAAAGACACTGAAGTTATGAGATCAGAGAAAGAAGTGACGTGCCATCGCCCGCAGTTCTAACGCTAGAAGAAGTTACAACGTTACATGGAAAACTAAGGGCAAAACCCGTGGGTTGTAGATGGCGAGGGCTAGGCTGAAGGGAACTGCTAGGTAATGTGGGAAAGCCATATAACAGAAGACCTCTCTGACGAGGTTATCAGTCACCTGAAGGATTATTATTATTATTATTATTATTATTATTATTATTATTATTATTATTAT
>JAUUDW010009482.1:0-10228 GCA_032361385.1 Panulirus guttatus | reverse complement strand
CCAGCGAGGTAGTGCCAGGAGACAGATGAAATGGCCACATTCGCTCACACTCAGTCTCTAGCTGTCATGTGTAATGCGCTGAAACCACATAATGATTTCAGATGTAAAAGAAAGTATACTCAGATGAGTAAAGCAACAGGAAAAGTGGAAGACACTTAATGAAATGAATCGCAATATGATCTATATTACTGAATTATGTTTCAACTGATAAGCATGCAAAGGAATGACGCTTAGATATAAATATGCTGAGTGGGGCAGCTGGTGAAATATCTGATCACTGCAGCTGGTGATATGCCCAATCACTGCAACACAATCACTGTTAAATACACGCATAGAGTCTACATCCTTTGGGTAACGAAGTCATTGATTCGTGATGGCAGAAAACTGCAGTGTATACTTCATTATTTCTACATGTCAAAAGAAGATCAAACCTGGCAGCAGAACTGGAGAAAAGGAAGACTAAATGCGAACCTGATTGATGAAAATTTGTATTCACAATAAAAACCTTCACCCACCTGCTGGCTCAAGTTGATAACATTCAGTGAGTTGGTAATGTCCCTCATTGCTTTGCTTGTCTGTGTAGAGTTCTCACTGTTGTCATCCATGCCTGTTACATTTCCCGTAGAGCTGAATGTTGAGCCTTTACTGTGAAAGAAAAGGGAAAAATAAGAAAACTAAATTGCTTAATAAAAGAACATAAGATGCAATATCTAATTCTCCAACCTTATTGACTTTATTTATGAAAAGTTTTTCTACCTCATTCAAATACTATTATTAATACCCCTACATGATGGCCTAGGAAAGAAAAAAAGTTAATCGCTGGGAGGAAAAACATTTCTGTCTGAAAAGAGATTTTTAGCAAGCTGACCGACGCATTCAAGGGTCACCCGGGGATGTGCACATATGTTTGAATCCCAGCTGTTTATTCTTCCCATGGAGTTGATTACTTTGTGTGATGATGGCAGTATGAAAGGAGTTTCTGGTCTCATGTAATAAGGATCTTTATTTCTCTTTCATACTTATTCGCTTTTCCCATGTGAGTTAGGTAGCATCCAGAATGCCCCTTTGAGGAGAAAAGATCCTCATTTGGCTCTTTCCTCTGTTCCCTCCTTTGGAGAGTAATACAGGATGGAAGGAATTCCAGCTCCACCCCTCTAGGTCACCTTCAACAACATGTAGGAAATATTTGGGCAGCATTCTTTCTCCCCTACCCCTAGGGATATGAAAAAAAGAAGAAATGCCTATATTAAACGAGTTCATATCTCTGTTTTAATACACTATACACGGGATGAGAACCTATGTTAACGAATGGATGCTGCAAGCACCAAAAGACCTGCAACGCATAATATATAATACCAGAATTGGGAGATAACTTGCCTCTCTGTAGCAATGAATCCACAGTTGGCAGTGGTTAGAGATGATGGCTCAGATGTAAGTGTTGTAATTTCCCCGCTCATTGCCGATTTTGTTAGCAACGCCCCATTTTCGCTTATGCTCTAAAAAAAAATACGTATCAACTAGAGGAAATGTTTTGTCACATCTTATACTATTAACATTAATAGAGGAGAACTACTTATTTTTCATAAAAGAAAAACCATGTCAAAGAACATTACTATCAACATTTCCAACATAAGTTGCAAGGAAAGTAGCAAAGAATTTAATTTATCCACAAAATACAAATGCCAAATTGTATGAAATTATCAGCACTTATTCCATATATTCATGATGACAATTGTTTTACATAACACATCATATAATACTTTGCTGTTTTCTTTCTGATTCTCCTCTTCATTATCACTGATGGTCGAGTCTGTGTCAGAATCGAAGGACGGACTGTTCATCTTCTGAATTAATGCTACATCATCAAAGAATGTTGCTATGAGATGTATGATATCCTGAAACAGTAACAAGCTTACATGATATTCTGCCCTACAATGTTGTGGACAGCATTCAATATATTTTCAAGACCAGTAAAGAACTCTCTTGCGTAAATGAGTACATCAGTTCTGAAAGTCGCGCTCCTTTCTCTCTTCTCCCACACTCACTCTCTCTTTCATCACGTAAGACATGCTATGAGCGCTATGCGCCTGCCATACCTTTTGGCTAAATCTCTTTGCAGGTACTCTTAGGTAGTTAGGTACTGTTGCCTCATACATAAGAGCATGTAAATGTACACATATTCACACAGTACTTCTCTCTTTCTGCAAACCCAAACACAATAAAAAATCATAAACCTCATTTTGCTTCCATGATTCATGTTACTTTGTTTTTTCGAAAAGTAAACCATAAAGGAAGTTGAAGACTCTCTATATTTAAATCTTTCCATGAATTTAATGTATATGTCATGAATTACCCAATAAATGTTATATAAATACATATACTGCATCCAATATGGCCTCCCCAGTATGTATCGAAACACATCAGTCACCTTCTAAAAGTTTATCTGTGATAAATCACTATACTGATTACTCTAATCGAAACATTATTTCTTACCTTTCCCTCCAGTTCTTTTTTGCCATACCCAAATAAGAGTCTCGTAAAGTTATAATTGTAATCAATGATCTTCCCAGAGCCATCTAGCACTACCAATCCACTGATGTTTGAGAAAACCTAAAATAGAGAGAGTTTAGAATTATATAGATTATTATTATTATTATTATCATGCATGATCGCTGTTTCCCGCGTCAGGGTATTTTCAAATGTGAAATAACAGTGGAAACTTCAATTAATGGAAATCCAAAGTAATACCAAAGTGCAATTACGAAAGGACTGCAGTATGAATACAGCGAAAGAAGTATCATGAACAGCCAATTGTTTTTACCAGGACAGTTTTTATTGGTAACATTGTCTATTTAATCTTACAGCAAGAGATAAAACTCAAAAAGAATCAAACAATAAAAGAAAGGTATCAATGACATTGCAAAAATAAACTGCAAGGAATCTTACCCAAATTTCGAGGTCAAAAACTATTTTCATCATAACTTGGTCTGTCTGTGCTACATCACATGTAAAGTGTGCACAGAGTGGAAATGTTGCACAGTCTACTGTCTGTCCTGTACACTGCTGCTTCTCGATATCCTGGGTGTAACAACAGAAAAAGTAATGAATAAGAAACTCAAAATATAAAAACATTTGTTAGTTCGATTCTACGAATCTAAATTCACAAGGGAGTTGACCAATGGGCCTTATTCATTTGTGAATACTAGAAGCTGCCCTCATTGCACTAGTAGCTCTTCTTTTTAAGTCTAAGCTCCTGGAAACATGTTTATGTATGTCAATTTCAACCATACATCCTGCATTTAGCTTGTTATGAGTTATCTAGATCTGATTTCATCTTTTACCACTTATGGATAAGAAAAGTGTCTGTAAATTTTTTTTCAAGTTCTTGTTTATGATTCCTGTGTTAGCAAATAGTGCAGGGAACACTGTGGAAAGAGGGTTCACTGTCCATGAGGGCAAAAATCAAGTCTGATGGTAATGTATAATGGTACCAACATGCTAGTTCAAAGATTGGATCTAGGGCTCATGAAGCAGTTAGGGGAAACCACAGAAAAGTCAGCGGGGCCTGGTTGTAGATAGGGGTTTCTAGTTTTGGTGCATTATACATGACTGCTGCAGAGTGGATGCGAGTGAATAAGGCCATGTTCATAGCACTGTCCTGCTAATGTAGGAAATGGCAAACAAGGATGGGAGCAGTGGCTGCAAACCCTCCCCTTCTTGTAATTTGTGCTAGCCATGCCATCATGGCTTAATCTTGTTGGTAATCACAGGAACATAGGTACTTCGCCTTGAACCTTCCACTTCTGATATGGAGATCCTATCAGCCGGTCTTTATTTGCTTATCCTCTCGATTATCTGAACAACGTCAGTTCACCATGGCCAGCTCTCTCAGTCTGACTGTGATTAGAGCCACATCTCTTTTTAACACAGTCAATCTTTACACGACCTGCCTCACATCATATATCATCCTCACGCATTTCATTTCGAACACATCCACTATTTTTTTTTTCTTTTAAGACTAATGTCCATACAACACTGTTGGAACTACTGTACTTTATATATACCACTCTTTGCTTGAAGAGACTATGACCTCTCCTTCCACACACATCTTGGTGCACCCATGGCCTTAGCCCTCTCTCCCACCCTGTGACTCATGTCGTCATCAATGATCCTTTCGCTGCCACATCCATTCACACACACCTAAAGCACTCCACTTCCTCCAAGTTCTCCCCACTCAAAATTACACTTAAACCATCCTGCTGTGCCTCATTAACTAAATTCTCGTCACTTTTACTTTCAAATTTCTCCTTTCACACATCCCCTCAAACTCTTGTCATCAGCTCCTGGGAATTCTCTTTGAAGTCCACCATCAGAGCCACGTAATAAGCAAAAAGCAACTAATTTACCTCTTAAGCCTCCCCAACCTCAATATACCAGAGACCTACTCCTTACTCTTATGAACCTTTCATTTAACTTCCATAAACAGATTAAACAACCTCTGTTACGTCAAACATCCTCGACACAGACCCACCTTCACCAGAAACCACTCTCCCTCCTTCTTTCCTGCCAACACACATGCCTTTCCCTCCAGGTAAAAACTCCTCACTGCACTTTTTTACTTTCCATTTAGTCCACATATTTGTAGCACCTCTCTCATTTCTATCATATGCTTTCTCTAAACCCATAAATGCCACACAAAAGTCACTATTTTTCAAGCATTTCTCACACAAACTCCTCACAGCATTATCCCTAATCCCCAAACTGATGCTCTGTGCATGCCACCACCCTTGCAATCACCACTCTTCCATAAACCGTACCAGGTTCACTCAACACACTTACATCTCTGTATGTCAAGCATACACTTTTGTCCACCTTGCCCTGTTAACAACTAGAAAAGACGAAAGATCACCTCCGTTAGAGAGAGAATTTTACTTATAAGTCAAATCAAGTACAGAAACTGATAGGACTGCTATGAATAAAGTCAATGTACCTGACTCCATAACAAAAACATACCATGATAATACGTGTTCAAATTCAATTTCCCATTAAGATCAGCAAACAATGATTAGCCAAGAAATTCACACAATATTGTACTGTACCTTTGGTATTTCCTGTGTTTTAGGCACCTGTAGAGCTGGAATGAGATCACGAACGTTAAGTTTGGTGAGTTCGCTGTTATCTGCATATCCAAACAATGCATTAAAGGAAGAGTCATGTTTCAGAATATGACCCATCTCATCTATGGAAGCCTGAAAGTAAACAATGATCTCAATCATCAAACAATCCATCCGTTACGACACAGTATATGTCTACTTAGTCAAAACAAACTAATGCAAAACCTCTTTATATAATAATCACATCTTTCCGTTAGTGTTTAGACAGCATCACCCGCATAAAAAAATTACTACGCAGAAAGGAGTTTTTAATGGCTGGGTTTGGCATCATCTGTACCATGGATGGGTATAGGATATGGTTCCTGTTGATGATGGGGCAACCAATCTGCTTTTGCCATCAAACTGAAACATATTTCTTCAGATATGGGTAAATGTTACAAGCATTATAGTGATGGGTACTCTATCCATTTCTTTGGATTAACTTCAAAAAGAGAGGATCCACTGCAATTAACTTGATGGCTTTAAAAAGTAAGGTCTAATTCAGAATGGAAAGTGACGATTTTACCACAGAAATTATTCTTTAGAGGATGAAACAACTCTCTTCTGAGATTAAAATTTGAAGACTGACCCTTTTCATGGTAAATCAGTCTGCTTTACTTTTTCTTTCTAATTAAGACTGTCAGAGAAGAATTACAGGTAGATCTTGCCTAATGATCAGTATGCAGTCTTGACAAGATGTTCATTCGGTGAATTCCATTTTCCAATTGGTTATCATAAAACATTTGGAGATGCATTCCAGTCCAAACATTTTTGATCCCAAAACTCATGTTGTTAAACGAGATATGCTGCAGCCCATAGGATTTTGACAATGAATTTCACTTAACAATCATAAACTTTTTACAGGTACATAATGTGGGTAGGCAAAGAGCTAAAATATTCCCAATGAAAACAACTCCTCCAATAACCTTTACAATTTCCAGCTGTTTAATTACCACCCTCACATTCTTTAGTGGGAGTGGTGCAATATTTCTAAATATATTCATGTTACTCACCACCAATGCTGTCCCTCTGTATGAAAAATAAGTATAGTGTGAAAAAAAGTTTAAGGTATAGAAAGAAACATCGTCCCCACATCCTCTTATCAGAAGCTGCCAGACTGTCATTCGTACCTGCCTCTGCCCCTCACTCAGCAGCAGACCAGGCTTACATCTTTTAATATAAAACTATCTTTTCATTGAGGGATTTTTTTTCACTCATAATTGTTGCCCATTAAATCAAACTGTCATTCATTCAACAAATTTCCACTCCTTAAAATTTGGTATATAGCTCCTTAAACAAAATTATCTTCAATCTAATGCTTGTCAGGCAAGACCCATCTGTAATATTTATTTATTTGATTACTATGCTTGATTGCTGTTTCCCGCATCAGCGAGGTAGCGCCAGGAAACTGATGAAGAAAGACCCATTCACTCATATACACTAATATACATACATGCTCATATATGCACAATACATACATATACATACATCTGTAATGTCAGTTCTTTCAACATTTATTTCTAAAAACAATATCTACTTTACATAAACCAACTGCAGAACCTTGTACCTTTGCTACAGTAATATCCACAGGTTCCAAAACTGCAATCCACCTCTGGTCTTCATCTGCCTCTTGTGGAAGACCCTTAAGCCACAACGAGCAAGGAACGGTGCCATTATCGAAGGTGTCTACATCAACCTTCAAGGAAAAGGAGAGAACTATGCTGATGAAAATGCACATGAAATGGGGCAAAATGAATACCTCACCTCACTTTGAAAGGGACATACCTAGAGGTGAATAATAAAATGAAAGTCATAAAGTGGCAGGGTAGTAAGGATGCCTTAGAAGGCTAAGTGTTCCCTCCCTTCCTGCCAGCCTGTGCCATTAGTGCTGGGGACCCCAGCCCTACAAATTGGTCTCTACAGGAGATGAATGTGGCCTTAAGAGAATGCAGTATGCACACAACCATTTTCATTATGATTCAGTTTTATACAGGTGAATGGAAAATGAGAATAAACGATGAATGGAAGAGGATGAAAACTGGAGGCATCTAGAGTTACAAAGAACGATGACTAAGAGAGATTGTATGTTTGTGGACAGAATGCCAGTAGTCCACACGTTAGTGAGGCATAAAGAAAAGACCCGTGGCTTTCAGTGAATGACATCCCCAAATATACCAATCAGGTGACTTTTAGAACCACAAGGTAAGTATACTGTCACAAAAGTTACAAAAAACTGCCCATCAATGGCAAATGTTAGAATTCTATTTATGTTCAGAAGAAATTAAGCCCCCATTACTAATGCTGAAAAGCTATCCATCAAATGAGAGATAGCATATCAAAAAAAAACTTGCCACTTAATTATCACCCTTCATATTTTTCACCAGTGGGATGATACAGCTGCTGTTCATTAATAGGGTTACATTCTTCACCCAAAAAGTATATACTGATGCATACAGTACTTGCAAAGATGTTAATATTACTGCCATGAGAAAACTTTTAAATGTAGTAAGAAAACACTTTTCCAGAATGTTGGATGGTCCACACGAAATTGCACTTACCTTCTTTTTAGAGGGGAAAGAATGCAAGACTGGGAGTTTAGAAGAAGAGCATATGATAGTACAATTAAAGGGGTTCATGTGAGTGGAAGACGACCTGTGACATGGGCAAATAGGGTGGAGGAATGCTGAAGGGAGAGAAACAGAGGAAGAATGCATGGAATGGTGTATGTGAGGGAGGCATATAAGGTCAGGGATAAGTGGAGACATTTTTGCCGTGGCCACCCCTTAATGCGAGTTCCCAGAGGGAATGGGCATCAGAGATATAGAACAGATAGATAGACAGACCTGAACAGTATTACAATTCTTATCCAATAATTTACATCATGACTTTCCTTCCATGGGTGTTGTAGGAATGAAGCAAACATAACATGCTTACTTCTGTGCTCCCCTTGCTAAACCATTTTCTTTACTTCCTGATCCTTCACTCTCTTTGGGATGGAAGGAAATACCCAATGAATGTGGTCATCTACACATCCAAGGGAAATACATCCTATCCTTATATTAAAGGGCTTTTTATATCTAGTGGAGTTCAATAACCAAGATTGGAGATGTAAGACATCATGGGATACTTAGAAGGCTGCAGACTGGCTGTATAAGTGACACACTGGACAGCAAGAAACACTGATGAGATATTACACGCTCGAAAGATAGTCTTGCAATCATCCCTCTAATGCCTTCATCTGAAATATCTCCAGCCTTAATCAGTTTTCATCATATAGAAAATTATGATGGAGTCACATGTATTCAGTCAGGTTTTCTAACCAGCTATGTGCTAATAGTAAAACTATTCCTGTGGATAAATGTCTGAATCCATAAAGATAGTCATAAAATAACCAAAACTTTTTTTCCTTGATTATGATTTTATTATAAATTTGGGAGTACTGGTGTATGGGGTCAGCATTTGAGCTGAATTAGTCTGATAACCATCTACACTCAAAAATAAATTTGGCCTGCAAAAGAGATTTGAAAACCATGCTGGCCTTTGACTCATCAGAATTTGAAATACCTTGTGCTATGCAATGCTGGTACTCCAAATGATACAACTGAATACTATCACTTCAAATGGGCTGTTTAAGGTTTGGTTGAAGGGCTAAGCACTTTAAAGCATATACCTTGAAAACTCCAATAAAGTCTTTATAAATGCTTACTTCCTTAAACCTGCAATGCTCTATTGGGAAGACAAGCCAGCAGCGCCTAAATGAATGGATTAACAGAATCATGCTCAGTAGCAGAGTGTCTTACTTACCAGACAGTTTCCCAGTTTGGGCCATCTTCTGAATTATTCCTTAAATACAGGTGTACACAATGCACTTAAAGTCAAGGTGGTGTTCTTTGAATTCTCTTTCATATGTGTACTTCATCTTTTTTCAAAACATTATATATTCTTTAATCCATATGTTGTCTTCAGTAAATTTTATATTCTCCTTCCACGTACTTTTTCATTAACCAACTTATTAACTCCTTTGTCCTACCTTGCTCTTCCTCCTGATCCAAAACTTATAGTCTCTAATACCTATGTCAATGATCAATATCGAAATAAATCTTCAAGTGCATCTACATCACCCTCTGCGTCCACATCTACTGTTTCATCAATATCTTTCAACTTTTCATCAAACTTGAGTTGCAAATAAAGTTTACACTTTCATTCCTTTACTTTTCAACTCTTATACGAGAAATAGAGGAAACTGTCATAAGCTTGATTAGGAACGGAAGTCTAATGACACTTATACCAGATTTTACTAAGACAACTTCACTTACCACTTTACCACTAAAGACCACCATCCCTTGGTTATCCAGTACATCAGGGTCTGGCAAGGTGTGTAGAGAACTTTCCGAGCTATCTGTCTCGGTGGGAGAGCTTAGGCTCGCCAAGGAACTTAGTTTTTGCTGAGTTTTAGGATTTGTAATAAAATCGGTCAACTTCATTTCACCACAGAGTTTGTCTTCTGGATGACCAAGAAGCATTGATGACATGTCATTTGCCGTCAAGATCTGAAAGAATGACAGGTTAAGTAACAGAACACCCAGACTTTGTGTAAATACTAATAATAACAAACATTCCATATTGTTATAGCTCATAGATTACAAAATTCATTACTCTCATGCAGGCTTGCTAAGTAAAATAAGTTATACCGACTTCTATAATGAAATCAAGGTAGTGAATAGTCTATCTATCTATGTATACCATGCTATCTTCTGCTTTCAAAGCAAGGTAGTACTGTACATGCAAAACTTTCTCACACATTTTAGCTAAGAAATATAATTTCAAAAGAAAAGTTTATGTGGTGTAGATGATAAGGTACAAGATGGTATAGCCTCATTTCAGAGAGCGGAGAGGAAAAAGTAAGCCAAGTGGCACTTTGTGAAATGTATCCTCTACATCAAAACACTAACCTTTAGTACCTCTTTGTACAATGGAAATAAGATTTTTCATATCTAATTCACCCTTCAATTGCTGTTCCTACAAAGTCTTAGTGTTTCAATGTCTTAAAGTACTGTGAAAAGGAAGATACAGTA
>JAUUDW010009461.1:0-10228 GCA_032361385.1 Panulirus guttatus | reverse complement strand
TGGCTTAGGACACGGTATATAAAAACAGCCACTTAATGCTCATTTAAATAGCCTGCAGACGATTGATGAACACCAGGAAACTTTATAGCATGTCTGCTATTGAATACAGTTTAATATTTCTACATCACGGCCGACTTCGCTGCACCGCTGACGGTCCCTCCAGCCAAAGAATATTGCATCGACCAAATGCCGCCAGCCCCTCAACATTCCTAGGGAAACCGCCAGTACTGTCTATAGAATCCCATACCGTTAGCGTATTTTACGGGACAATCTTCACTGTCGTTAAGGACCTCATATTGCACATCTGTCCTCAGCTTAAGACATAGACTGCCCTATTTTCCTGGGGGGTGTCCAGCCACCAGCGGCTGCCGAGGTAACAACCCAGCCACTGCTGCTATATTAGATTCGGTACCGTAGCCCACAAGGCGCTCTGCAGCTTGCCAGGAAGCTCTACCGGGAACAATCGACGGCCAGTGCTCCCGCTACTCTGATTGCCTCATCTGACGCCAGTCGTGGTAATCTTCCTTAGCCTATCAGCGACAACTGGCTCCACCCCCTCCCCTTTTCTCAAACTGTGGAATTGCAACGTTGACAGTTAGTTTCTTGCCATATGCGCCACAATTCAGCATATCTGCCGCTTCCGTGAGGGCAAAGAATTTCATATCCTTAAAAGTAACAAGCCCGACGTACAACGCTGCTACCAACAGCGACTCCTGCCGCCCGTAAGTCACATTGAAGTTAACTATACATTCACGCCTCTTCACGGGGATTGATATCACGATCGGTGACGCTCTCTCTAGTCACCTTGTGATGTTCACATTCCAGGCTCTATTGACTATTGTGGCAGTAGCTTCTCAGCCACGGAACTCTGAACTACCTTGCCTCCAAGAACCTACATTAACGTTGGAAATCATGATGTCCCTCTGCAGAACACCACCGCGGGAAAATTTACAACGCTCTGCGCTTCCTTGCTCAACCCGGCGTCCGGCAATTTCTTAACGTTTCTATCTTACGGTCAACACAGATTTTCGGCGTTAGGCCCGGCCCTTTCTCCGGCGTCCTCACCAGCTAACTGTTGACCTGGTGTCGTCTCTGTCTCCACTGCCGGTCCTACCGACTTAACCCCACCGTCTGTAGTTCCACAGGGCCTTCCTTTACGACCTTTTTTCCATGGCCTTCACCAGGCTCTGTACCAGCCACCTTATCTCCTTTTAATGCCAGACTCTCGGGGTAAATTCTGCCAGAATCTCGTGCCCTAGATATCTACCTTTCTATTCAGCTGCCGACTACCGAGCTGACTTTTCTAGCCGCTGTATCTGCTGAGACGACTTCTCTGACTGGCCCTTCAACAGTGGTCAACCTCCCTTCTTGTTAATCCTCCGCCTTCACCTCAGAGCCCAATTTCTGATCGCTAAGGGAACGAATTCAACCAACACGACTACGCAACGCGCTGTTCCCCACACTCAGTATGCTGGACGTCCACTCGTCTCTGGTGCCCGTTGCAATCAGGAGAGGGGAAGCATGTCACAGCAATGACCATAAGGGCGTCTGCAGTAAACATTACGGAACAGTTGGCTCACGGATCAAGGGCGAGGCGGCCCGACAAAGTTGGGCTAATTAGAGCGCGGGAAATGCGACAACGTACGTCAGAGCGTGCATAAGCGGCTTAACGTGCAAAAAATTACTTTTGAGAGAATTAGGCACCAAGGGTATTGTACAGCATTCTAGGCTATATGCACTTCTGTAATTACCTCTACGTCCAGATTGACTCCGGCATAAAGGTTTGACAGTTGAATTTTGTACCTTTTACTGATAGTGTCATATAATAATGTTCCCATGTCATTACTTAATGATAAATTTTCTACGACGTAAAGATGAATTTGAAAATTTGTACAAGCGGACTAAGAAGGACAAATGGTGTCCCCGTGTGAGGAAAGTCTGTCTGGTAGGTGGGATTGGTTTGGTGAGGAGGTTGCCGAAGTGTCTTTTTGATCATGACGAGGAGCGTGTATATCTATACACACTATACGTAGACGATATCTGCCACATTCAAATGTTCTTTTGTTCATAGTGCATGATATGATGCTGTAATGACAATAGATATTTGATAAGCAGTATAAGTAAGAAATGTAGTGGAGTATAGTCAGAGAAAAGATATTTTATTGGTTATTAGTTTTATGTGCATCTTTGAGATTGTGAAAGTTAGATTGCACATCATTTTGTGAATGTTTCCAAAATGATATTAAAGAATGCAACCGGAATTACCGGCGATAGTTGAGCGTGCAAGAACTAACGAAACATTAATGGTGCAATTTCCAAATTTCATTGTAGCATATTCTAATATGCGAGATGTGTACGATTCCTTCTTAAGGTACTTTTCATTCAGAATGTAGGAACAAACGGAGAGCGACGCGAGCTGTTAACCTTGCTGGGTATGGCAACTCTGCCCTGCTTGGTTCATCTCCGTTGGAAGTTTAAAACCCATTTAGCAGTTCAATGGGAATATTTGTATATATTGTACTTTAATCAGATTTTTTCCCACTGTATTGTATGACGATGGTTCAGGTAAAATGAAAAACATCATTTGCACATTTACCATTAATTTGGGAAGGTACAGCAAGGCCATGATAACTAGCCTGAACAGTTGAGGAAGATCTGATTAATTGGTGTCATTCAGGACCTTAACTCTATCCTTCTAGTCTTGACTGAACACTAAATTTTACCATTTTATTGGTAACAAGTTTCTGTATCGACTGAAAACTTTTTCTGAGAGAGGTAAAGGGACGAGAAGGGATGAGAGACTTATAAAAAACATAGGCCTACTAAAATTCGGCAGACGCCAGGTGAGCTGGGCAGTCAGATGGGCGGCGGCGGATCAAGAGCTTAGCTCACACTGTAGACGAGTGGAGTGTCGGCGGAGTTCCTCGTATATCTCCTGTACCCGGAAGATTAATCGTATCAGATACATATGCATGATCCTAGCTAGAATCTGGCAGTGGATTAAGCAGAAAATGTTGACGTGACTGTAGCTGAAAGCATGGGAATATCATTTGCCCGCATATAACAGAGCATGTGAAATTGGGGGATTAGAAAGGAAAAGAAAATTAGAATTTGGACTGAGACAAACTGAGGTAAACGATGATAGTTATAATATATTGACATTTTTGTAAGCTAAGGGAGCTCAAAAAATATCAAAATAAGTTTAAACGAGAGACTCAAGAAATAGAACAAAAAAAGTAATCGATAAAGAATTGCCAAACCCTATACAGAAAATTAGAAAGTGACAGGACTGATAAAAGAGATGTCATTTCCATTTAAAACAATGGAAATGGATTCATGCAAGACATTATTGGACTTGATCTAAAAACATAGATCTAAATAAGGTGGTATTAAATGTCTATTATCATACAGTATACTCTAGTATTTTGACTTTAGCAGATCAAACAAGATATCTGAACAGTAGTACTTATAAGGATTTGTGCATTGTCTTACCGTCGATTACATAAGTACAAAGTATCATTTTTCATTACAGTTGACGACAAAACATAATACACAGCTACGTTGCACCTCGTCACTAGGTAGCATAGTACCCTCCACGTTGTTACAGGTACATGTGAATGTCATGAGATGCATAAAGGAAGTTGATGCTACGATAGCTTACATTTGTACCATGAAAGGGCGCCCCTGTCTGTCTGGCTCTCCGTTTCCGGTCTATAGACAAGGCGGGAAAGTAGCTAGGCGCTCGATGTCTAACCACCTACTAAGTTGCCAATAATTCGTATGTTTCCTTAGTAAGATAATTTTGCTGGTTGCGGGGGTGATATAGATTCGGAAAAATCTTTAATTGTTCATTGGAAAGGCTTTACCGGTAATATGGAAGGTAAGGAGGAGGAAAGTGGCAGGGTGAATGGTTGGAAACACTGAACCATGCCAGCCGCCGTTTAGATTATGGTAACCAGGGAAGGGAGGAGCTGGGTGGTGGTGAGGGAGTATATGGTGATCAGGGATAGGGAGTAGTTGTGATAAAGAGGGGGGGGGGTAGCCAGAGAGGGAGCATTGGTGTTGGTGGTGAGGGAGGATGTGGTGGCCAAGGAGGGAGAGCTTCAGGATGGTGAGAGAAGGTGGTGTGGTAAACACTGGGTGGTGGGGAGGGGGAGTGGTGGTGGTGAAGAAGGATGTGTTGGATAGGATGGGAGGGCATGTTGGTGGAGGGAGGGTGTCGTAGCCCTTTTTAAGAACGAACAGACAAGGAACCAGAGGGCCTGAATCTGCTAGTTATACGATAAATGTCTATCACTGACAGTGCTGTAGATTCCTCCGCGTTGGAGATGTCCGGTACATCGGGATACGGATCTCGAATGTTAGCGACAACATGGACGTCACTGTACTGTAAGAGGGCTCAGCAATAATAATGTAGTAAAGGAACAATCAAGGTCTTGATATTAGTTACGTAAAAATGTGGACAGACTCTTAATTTTCATTTACCCCTTCCGTTGCGGCCTTTGGATATTATGGCATAACTTCGATGTGACCCTCAGGGGTCAGGTCAAAGGTCAGGCCATCATACCTTAGGATCGCACTGTCGTGCTCAAGGGGGCAATACGAAAACAGGGATTTATCCCAGCTTAATGTAGTAATGCCGATAAGGCATAGAGCACGTCACCCGTACCAAAATGTTCCTTATTCTTCATGAATTGATCACCTGGAAATTTTGTTTTCTATCCTTTCACTTGAGGGAGGGACTTGTAACAGCGCCTCTCCTCTGTCGCTCCGAAACCCTCGCCAGCAGTCATCGTCCCCATGGGGCTGGTGCCTTGTGCAACCTTAGGGCGCAATCACTTTCCCCTTTGCTCCAGATTCCACCTGGTCTGCAGTCATAATTCACACTCCAGACGGCATGAACGACCTGAATGCCTGGGCAACCTTAGGGTCGTTGCAAAAGCCTTCTCGCCCTCAAGCGTAATTCACAATTCGGTGACGCGTCTCGTAAATCTTGTGTAATGTTATGATTCAAACCTCATAGCGTACTAGGTACAATAGACCTCAAAAGCTATGCATAACTGCCCTAGAGGTCATTTAGTGAGTCTGTTGGGTACAGATACTGAATGCGCGCATTTGCATCTGAAAACGTCTTTCCAAATGACCTCGGTCAGTGTTTATCCCTCCTGCAGTAGCATTGCCATAGGAACTTAACAACACCCCCTCCCTCCTGCATTACAACCGTGGTACAAATGCTAAGCTTCCATCCTTATAATGTACAGCCACTGGATCTCAGCAACGCCTCCATCCTACTGCATCACAACCACGGTACCTTAGCAACCCATCCTTCTTCCTGCAGTACAGCCATGGGACCTGGGCAATGTTTCCCCCATCCTGCAGCACAGCCACGGAACCTCAGCACTGTCTCCTTCCACCTGCAGCCACAGCCATCCTGTAACCTAGCCAAGGGACCTCGTTAGCTTGATGTGCTTTTAGGAGAGGAAAAGTGTTGTCCCCATTCCAGTTCGGATTCTGAAACCTGAGACCAATAGCAGGCGCCCTCGTTTCCCTCACTCAGCAACACCACTTTATGGCATTCCTCTTTGATTTATACATGACGTGAAAGCATGGCACTATCCACCTTCCTCAGGGATTTCCTTGCACGTAGGAAGTTTAGGGTTCGGGAGGGAACCAGTCTCAAAAACCAGGAATGCCAGCTAGAAGGGGTCGCATAGGAACACGTTCTCAGTGCGACACTCTTTGTGCTTGCCCTCAACGACATTGGTTGGGTTGTACTATAGAACGACTAATGCAATCTCTGTATGGTTGACTTCACTGTTGTGGAGACAGATTGGTCTACGTAAAAGAACATCTACAGACTGCGATGAAACAGTTGGCTCAATGGGCCACTGCACTTCATCAATGAGATGAAGTTTTGGGTAACAGACGAACCAAAGGTGATGTTGGTGCCACACATCAGACAAATGAAAGTAGACGCCACCAAAGCACTTGGTATCCTGTGGACGCTTTCACACATGTCGTAGGGGCAAACTACACAAAGCAACTGCTGCTGTACCTAGCGTTTGTGCGTAGGAAGCTGCACTGTGGATGACACATTTATCATTGTCGCTCAGCAGGTCTCAAATGTTGGGTCCTGTTCACAGCGAAGGTCTACAGTTGCGCTGAGATTAGATGAATGTGATTTACTCTGCCAGGTTACAGAAAAATCGCAAATCTCCTCGTTACATCGTTATGAATAATTCTAGATCAGATGGATAGTCCTCTGGTGTGAGAGCAAGAGGTTCTGCAACAGACCTTTAGTTGAAGTGCCTCAATACCACCATGGACGAGACCGATACTGCTATACTGCAGGGGAAAAAAGGTGAAAGCACCCAACATGAAATCGAGCAGAGATATCTTGCACTTAGAATCATCAAAACTCAAGAGAAATATATTCATTTGGTTCCAAATGCTGTATTGACGCAGGATTTGCGGCAGAAAGCAGTAGGAAGACTATTAAGAGTAGGCAGTGCTAAATTACTTTTGGCAGTGAAGGCAATCAAGGGACTGGTGAGCCTGATCATATATTCTGAGTCTCTTGATGCATTGTAAGCTATCGACAGACTGAACTCACTGACCTCATACGAGACTGGCTAGTAGTGTTACATGCACGACAAGGGAGAATTACTCTGTGCTGAGCTCTTGCTCTTACTGACATTTCTGTAAACACGCAAGCTGATTAGCACGCAAAGGTTGCTGCTGCTTCTTGTTCTGACACTCTTTTTCTTTCTCAGACAACGATTCGTAGCATCAGATGAGAAAATGTCTTCGCAACATATAGAGACACACCATAAACAACAAACTGCGACAGATAAAAGAAAATCTTGGCAACTGAGTGACAGGCGATCACTCATGTCGACAAACAAAACTGGATTTAGCGTGGCAGAGGATCACACACACAATTCTGTCTCACGGCGGGACACCATACTTCATTCTGTAAGGAGTGTGGTGCACTGACTGCGGCCATGTTGTAGAAACATGCTTAATGTTCAGATCATCAAGAAGACAGCTCTTAACCCCTCCCTATATAGCCTCGGATGTACTGGGAAAGAAATCTGATATAGTTCGACTGTTTGGTTCCCTGAGGGATACCAGTATATAGTATATTTTAAAGTATTTCATCCCTGAAAGGAACAAGTATATATGAATGATTTGATATTGTTTTTAGAAAGGATATACGCTGCTAATGACCGTAGCTGCTGACGCGGCAAATGATATCAGGTAATCAATCAGCCTTGGGAACTTGGAAACTCCTCGTCCCTCCCACAGCAAATCCAACGGATCTTAGCAATGCCTTCTTCCTCCTGCAGCACAGCCAAGGTACTCTGGTAATGCATGTAACCCCCTTCAGCAACCACAGCACAGCCACAAGACCTCGATAACTTTTCCTCCCTCCTACAACAGCACTAGGAACCCAGACAGCGACCCCACACTTCTAGAGCAGTAGAGAGGGACTCTAACCTCACCTTTCCTCTTCCTGCACAAGCAGCAGAAGCTCGGCATATGTGCTGAACCTCCCTATACTTACTTATTGTTGTAACGTTCGCGTTTCTGAACCTCCTCATTTTCTCACATTCCAAGAGAAATTAAACAATATCCGTAAAGACTGTGTTCTTTGTGTCTCTGTACGTACAGTCGCACCAAAAAGCCTCTGCCCCGTTTCTCGTTGATACAGTATGAAACAATGGACGAACAATTCTGATCACCATGTGTGGATGCCTTGGGTGTGTTTGTAGGCCTGCTATCCTCGGTGACAGCTGCCAGTCAGCACAGTTACTCGTTTCTGGCATTTGAAGTGCGTGTGAATGACTGTGCATCATCGACAGAGGGTAATATGATAATGTTGATATAGAGATAATTCAGTGGGTATAACTGTTGCTGACATTGTTCAGGCAAAACTTATTTAGCACATGACACACTGGATACTTTAAGCATGCAGCCATGCACTGCCAGACAACATGGACAAATGATAGTTGCCATGTAATAATTACAGCACGACATGGTGAGGCTAGAAGGAAAATATGATATTGCTTTTACGCAAGCTGTGGCTGATAACACATCTGTAATAATAGTATAATGTTGAGACTGTGTTGATAATGATACCAAATATGGGATACTCTCAGCGTTGGTTTGTAATAACTGAGGTCATGTTGACATTGGCATTGATATATACCCGCTGACTGAGTGCAATGTGCTGTAATAATACTGTTGAAGTATGTGTAATACCCTCGAGATTGTTTGGGAGAAATACGGAATCAAGGCAACTGGTATGATCAGCCTCCGGGTGTGTGTGTGTGTGTGTGTGTGTGTGTATGTTAGGAGGAGTATGAGTGGTCAGTCCGTCGTCTATGAGTTGTCGACCACAACGACGAAGTCATTAGAAACACCGCTTGGCTGTCATTTGGGTGATGCTAGGTGATACGGATATGAAGTAGATCACTGTCATATATAACCATATGACAAAGTAAATCATTCGAAGTCACCTCAGCTCAGCAACTTATGCATTATAGTCCTATTTGGCAACCAAACCCTTACGTTGCAAGTCACTGTATTTCTTCAATTACTCTGTGAACACTATTGCAACAAATCGTCACCGGTTTTAAGTATGTTATCATATTCAAACCAACCTCATTCTGTTCTATGATATAAACTGCATAGTGCAGTTATCATGTCTTTAAGGGATACAACTCACAGTTAGACGTACCAACCGCACTGGGTTGCTCCACATCTCTAACGTGTGATCATTTCCATATACATAGGACCCTGGGAGAAGAGACTTTTTGATGCTAGTGCACGAAACCAGGTATAAGTGAGGGGTAATTTATATGCGAAGGTAAGTAACGTGGCAGTTGAGGGCATAATTGGGCATATGAGGTATTCAGTGTTATTAGTGGAAATGGTGAAAGCTCGTGGATTTGTGTGCTGAAAGTAGAGTGGTGATTGGGAATACCTGGTTTAAAAAGTGAAATATACACAAGTATATGCATGTGAGTAGGAGAGATGGTCAACGGACATTATTAGATTAAATAATAATTGATAGGCCTGTAAAAGAGAAACTTATGGATGTAAATGTGTTCAGAGGGGTAGCTGGTAGGATGTCTGATCGCTATATTGTGGAGGCGAAGGTGAAGATTTGTAGAGGTTTTCAAAAAAGAAGAAAACAGTGTCACGGAGACAAGAGTTGTAGGGGTAAGTGTGATTGTAAAGGAGAGATGTGTGAAGAAATACCAGCAGATATTGAGTGTAGAATGGCAAAATGTGAGAGTAAATGAAGTGACGAAAGTGGGTGACGAATGGGAGGTAGTTAGGGAAGCAGTGTTGGCATGTGCAAGAGATACATGTGGCATGAGAAAGGTAGGAGGTAGGCATATGAGAGAGGGTAGTGAGTGATGGGATCAAGAAGTAAAGTTCCCAGGGAAAGATGAAAGAGAGGTGTTTGTGCGATACTTACAGGAAAGGATGCAAGTGACTGGAAGATAAACAAAAGAAAGAGGCAGGAGGAGGGTGCAGGGGTTGAAAAAGAGGGCAAATGGGAGTTGGAGTATGAAAGCATCATTAGACTTTAGGTAGAATAAATGGATGTTCTGGTAGGATGTAAATAATGTGCGAAAGAAAAAACAACAAATGCAAACATCGGCCAATGGGGCAAAAGGGGAAATGATGATTATAATAGGTAGTGATGAAGTGAGGAGGAGATGAGGTGAGCATTTTGAAAAATTGTCAGATGTGTTTGATGATAAAGTGGCAGATGTATGGTGCTATGGTTGGTGGTATGCGAAGTGAGAGAGTCATGGAGAGTGGTTTGGAGAAAAGAGGAGAGGTGGTGAAAACCTTGCGGAAGATGAAATGCTGCAAGGCGGCGGGAGCTGATGTTATTGCAGTTGATTTTTTTTCTAAGAAAGGGGGTGACTGCGTTGTTGATTGGTTGGTAAGGACATTCAGTATATGTATGGATCATGGTGAGATTCCTCAGGATTGGCGAAATGTATGTATAGTGCTATTGTATAAAGACAAGGGGGATAAGTGTGGGTGTTCAAACTACAGAGGTATAAGTTCATTAAGAATACTTGGTAAGTTGTATGGAAGAGTACTGATTGAAAGGATGAAGGCATGTATAGAGCATCAGATTGGGGAGGAGCAGTGTGGTTTCAAAGTTGGTAGACGAATTTTGAATCAGGTGCTTGCTTTA
>JAUUDW010009395.1:0-10230 GCA_032361385.1 Panulirus guttatus | reverse complement strand
ACCAAGTACCTCGTAATTACCAACTACCTCGTCACTTACGCTTTATCCATATGTACTCTCTTCTTGTCCAAAACCCCTCATAATGCTCATTTCTTGATATAACTGTAGTGGAATTAAACGAACGGCAAATTTCTGCCAATTACGTTTAGCCTGTCATGCATTCGTCAGATATCTATAACCAGCGAAACTATGAAAGTAGTTTCCCTCATTTCAAAAAATACATTTAATAATATCGACGTAGTTGCCAATTCAACATTTACTGCTTTTTTTTTTTATATAATACACTAACCATTACAAAGTACACTGGGGCAGTATCTTGAACTTAACCTAGTGCATGACATTTCATATAATTGTAATGAAAACCAGTTTCACGACGAGGGTTAATGATGAAGAATATTATTTTTATCTTTTTAAGTACTACATTATAGGGGCAACCAAAATTTTTGTTGACATTCTGAATTGTTTTACTCGAGTCTCTGTTCTGAGGTCCTGGCAGAGGGGTAGTTTTATTCAGATTCTTTGTATATTTCTATCATAATCACAAGGTGCCCAAAAGGAAATGTAATTTCTCTGCAGATCTGCGATCTAAGTGTGCTAATATCAATAAATTGGTAGGAAAGTATCGTACTAAAATGCATCCGAAATACCAACTGACTAACGGGTAAAATTATTCACTCGTAAAAAAAAAGAAAAAAATATATATGAGCAATCAGAGCATGTCAAATAAGTCTCGAATTATGCTTTATCTCAAATTGATTAGATTTAGATATGTTCATTGCGAAAAATTACCATCAGGGGCGCCATACCAGAAGTTTCTGCTGGTTAAAAAGATAAATTTCCAGCCAATATATATGAACGTCAATATTATCTGAAATCCACTTCTAAGTTGTTAAAAAGGTAATTTCCAGTGACAGGTGCGATAATTAAAAGTAGAGTATCGCCTGCACTGTCCAAATTATTTTACTTTACATCCTGAGTGAATAATACTGATGGTGTATGTAAGTGGTATAATTTTTTCTTGATATTGAGAAATTTTGCTTTTAACTCAACAATATCTGGTTCCTATAGTCACAGTTGAGGCCACGAGAGTTTTCAAAAGCGATGAACAGTAAGATCTGGTGATGTAACAAAACTGAGATTTCACAACCCGAGGATGCGGAAGCTGATGTGCACCATTAACAGAATTTTACCGTTCGATCGTAATACCTGTCTTCGATTAATCAATGAACATTGAGGGGAATAGACTTGAATTCGGTAAATGAAACAAGAAATTAATAAGTGATGTCTAAAACTCGTTAATATATTAGATAATAGTCTTGCTAATGCTACCTAGCATCCAGGAGAACCCAACCCGTTATACATCCTCCCGACCACTTTCTCCAACTTCTTGTCACTTGCTCTGGGCTCTCTAGCTAAACTCACTGGTTGGCTAATACTCTTTTTATGTCTTATTCTTTTTAGAAATGAATCCAAGCATTGGAAGGCTGTACTTCAAAAATAAAAGTTTTCAGCTTATCTCCTTTCAACATACTTCTTACCGAGTTGTTTTATCCAATTTGTTCTGACTTTGATGCACATTTTGCTTCGATTTCCACAGTCATTTGAACTCATCAAAACTGATTGAACGATATTACAGTGAAAAAAGAAGGTTTGGGTAAGATGATCGCCAAGTTTCTCTCATCAGCACAACTCTAAGCCAGTAGTTCATTCAGAGTCCAGGATTGAGATGGCTTTGCTTGTTGAGGCTGATGTCTAAGTGGTTTCATTACGTGTTTATTTTTTTTTAACTGATTATCCAGTAAATTTTGCTTCTCATCTAGTTCATCGCAGAGACTACGGTGTCCCTTGAACCATATTTGTAACATGAAGAGGAAGTGAATTTTGCTTTATATTTCAGATCTTGGCACGTTGTTATAGCATATACTATGTTATTGTTTCTAGGTACGTTGTTGTAGCATATATATGTGTTATTGTTTGTTGGTATGTTGTTATAAATAACTGATCGCATTGCCTCTCATTGTTTTGCTGTCACGAACCGACAAATACATCTAACATCTGTAAACTTGGCGTAATACCAGTCCAAATACCCTTCAAACCACCCAACTCCTCTTCCTTCTAACGCCTTATATCATTTTTATTCTCAATATCCAAACTGTGTGAAAAAATGATCAACAGAATCAACAAAAGGCCTTAGTCTCACCCACAGAGCTTGGCTTTAGACCCAAACAATAACCAAAGTGTTTATTAATTTTATTGCTGGCCACCATGCCTTCGGCTTCACTCGGGCCCAACAACTCGGACAGCATTATACTCCCATATCTGTAAAACACAAAATCCCTATTGTGGAGTTCCCCAGACAGGTTCTTTCTCCAGCACTCTTCAGTATCTTCATCCACCTCCCATTACCTCAGGCGAATCTCAACATGAAGGTCCTTTCTTATGAAAACAACCTCGCAATCACATCACAACACTCTAATATCACAGTAGCAACATCAAACGTGCAACACCACATTACACAATTGGAATAATAGCTCACTAAGAAGAAAACATCTGCATCACCACAGAAGTCTTCAGTCACTCTTTAGACTCCGGACACACCAATCCACCGTACACCCTCCTGTCACCTTGAACTGAGAGTCTCTCTCAACAAAACACCAGCCATTGTAAGCATCAAGTAACGACACACACACAGCCTTCAATCCCCACAGCACTAACATAAACGCAAAAGCATCACCCAAGCTAAATGCCCTCTGAACCTTCAGTGGCACCAAATTTGGACAAGCAAAATAATCCCTCAGCATCTGATACAAACGATTCATCTTTTCCACTTTAAACTGTACCTCACCTGCCAGTTCTTCCAACCTCTCAAGTGGAAATATAACAAAGCTGCAAATCTCGCAAAATAGTCCACTTAGAGCAGTCACTAGCTGTCTAATAAATCTCAACTGCTTCGGAGATTAGGTCAGGTTTTCGGATTTCATATGTTGATTTTTTTTTAGAAGTTCAAGTTGCATGGACCTGAACCCCATATTTTATAGTTATTCATATCCTTCACCATCATTGCTTTATTCAGTATCACTGTGACTGAAATGGAATGCTCATATATATGTCCCTCCCCTTTATTCTGTTTCTGAATGACATCATTGGCATTACAGAACAAAAGTGCCTCAATATCTTAAGCAATTAGCGCCATGTGGCGAGAGTACTGTATTATTTTGATTCATCATCAGCAGGCGCACTCATTTTTCCATTCTTAGATTAGTACAGTGGAATTTTGCTAAGATGGCATTTCAGTGTGTGAATAATGTTCTGTAGAGTTATTGTGTTACTTTAGAGGCACCACAGAAGTAATTGTGGAAGTAAACCGTATTTTGGGACTCTCAATGCTTTGTGGAATTTATTTAAGAGTTATTCTGATGAATTATGATGGCATTAAGTAATCCAGCAAAGATGAAATGAAAATCCTGCCAAGATTTTCTTTGGTGCTAAGACTAATCTACAATGTTATTTCCTTGTTAGAGACGTTTCTTGCTTTCTGCATCATGGCAAGTGGTCATGATCACTATTTGTATTTAAATGGACGAAGATGCGCTCTGTGCACAAATCTTTCAGCAAGTACATGCAAACACGAAATTATAACAATCCTTTATGTGAAATAACATGAAAAGGTAATGTTTGCTGCTATGTGGAGTTAGGTAGATTTTTCTTTGGTTTTGTCAAGTTCTTAAAAAGAGGTTTATAAGCTTTATTCTAACTCCACATTTTCCTAGATCTTCTTACCTTTCCCTAATATTGACTTTATCATTATTACATGACTACCAAAGAGTCTTGCATCTTGTAAGTACCCTCCTGAATATCTCTTACTAAGAGATGATAATATAAGGATATGCTTTTCTTCCACTTTGAGTAATTTTTGTGGTGACCTAATGTTGAATATTACTACAATAATACCATGTAGTAACCTATAACAATTTGATACTTCTAAAGGTGTGTTTTTATCTCAGTTTAATACAGTCACGTACATGGGAGTTTGATTCCATGATTGCTATGAGTGATAATGATTTTCTTGATGAAGTAACATTGTGGTTTCTATTAATCAGACATTATTTTACTATTAAGTGGTTTTACCAATAGATAACTTCTCTCACTTTATCTTTCCTGCTATAACATTACATTTTTATTATTTTTTCAGTGTTGGGAAGTGTTCTGCACTCATGGGGCCCCTTTTCCTAAACTTTTTATTCCAGCAAGTAGCCATTTAAACCTTTGTAAACAGCTAGTATTGACTCTTTCATTGATTAGTTTATTCAAACCATCCATTACGCTAACACTAAGCTACTACTACATTCTAACAAGCTTTTTTCTCAGCTTTCTATTGTGTCCTTTAGTTACTTGGGTGCTGTATCTCGTGAAGAATTGCTCCTACTCTGTATCATCCCTGCTACCATAGAAATTTGACAGACAAGTGTTTCAAGTCCCCCTCCCTCTCTTCTCCTCCAAAGTTGATAGTTTTGTAGCTCTAAGCCTCTCATTGTTGCTCAGTTCCTCTTAATTCAGGTACCCTCTTAGTCAGATCTTTGTGCTCCTTTAGATGCAGCAACTAGACTTTTGAGGCATAGTTCAGTTTTGTTCTGATACGTGTAGAGAAAGTTTTACGAACATTTTCAAATGTTTGAATATGTCTTGTACATGCCAGAAGAAAATTCTGTTTCTAAAACAGTGCTCCTAATGTGTAGCTCAGGTGATATGTTATTTTCTAGTGGTAGGTACTGCTCTCTCTCTCTCTCTCTCTCTCTCTCTCTCTCTCTCTCTCTCCCATGTGGGTTGCTGGTATTCCAACCCAATCCTACACCCTCTTTTCCTCATACACAACATTTGACACCACATTACACACATGTATCTTTTTTCAGTTTTTTCCCCACCTTATAATTTTTCTAAACTTGTGGCAACACAGCTTATGATTATCCAGTGCTGATTTAGAGCAGCAGCACCAGTTGAGAGGGGTTTGGTGGATCCCAGGGCCCATTTGACCACCATTATGTGATAGGAATCCATGTCATTTTCATAGCTACAGTTCTTAGACCTTGCCCTTTTTTGTTCATTTCTTTAACATTTGCAGTCTTAGTTCTATCTTTCCTTCTGTTGAACACCTCATGTTTACCTCCTTCCGCTAATCTTTTTCATATTGAAAGCAAACTGTTCAAGGCTACTTCTCCTCTACACTAACAGAGCTCCAACTATAATCTCTATCATCATTTCTGCAGCAATGGTGAAGTTTGTGCTTGCTTTAGTACAAAAACACCTATTGCTCACTTTATGGATCTTGAATCTTGCATTTGATGCCATCTGGCTTATGATCTCTCTATCCTCTTTTACTTTTTTTTTTCCATATACTCTGTTTCTGTACTGTATAACTTTAATTGACTTTTTGCCATGATGCTCTGTCCTCATCACATCCATGTGCTGAGATCCTCTGTATAGGGGAGTTCATTGAACGCCACAAGGATTTGTTAAGCTATGACGATCCTGTTGGAGCCAAGTTCTTTTATTTTTCTTTCTTTAATGATCTGGAATAGTTAATTGAACACCCTTAACTTTTTTTTGGATAGGTCTGCTTCTGTGGTCAGGATGCCTTGTGTTATGTTGAACTCATAGCAGAGGTTATTTCATTCTAAGTCTTTTCCCCCCAAATGTTGTTTGATTGTTCCTGCTCTGATGCCTTCACATTGGGGATGATGTGTACCAGAGCATAAAACTCTTATTTTTCCTGAAACCCACTCCACTTTCATATCTACCTACTTGTGATAACTTATTGTAAGAATACAGAGAAAAAATATTTTTGAGTAGTTGGAAAAATGTAGGATAGGATCGTGGTTGATTCTAGAATCCTTTTAGGTGAAGAACAAGGTGCATATGAGAAAAAAAAGAAGGTACGTAGATCAAAAATCAGATTTTTTGCACTTGAACACAACAGTAAAGAAAAGTAAGAAAATTATGGAGCATGTTTGGAAGTAGAAAAGACATAGCAAAGAATACGTAAGCCCTTTATGAGGTTCTGATTCTGTATGGTTTTCATTCACATTAGAATAAAGTTAACACGCTCTCTTTCCAGGGGTCTGCACCTCTATGTACCCTAAAATAAAAGACAAAAATAACTTGAGGTGCACTGCATGCGAGTTTAATTTTTCACTTCAATTTGTTGTACATGAATTGTATATACATTCATATATTTTTCAAGGTGTTATCAGGCTCTGCCTGCTCAAGATTAACTCTATACTCCCAGTGATACAACCTCGCCAAAGTTGACTTTTCACTTGCAAGTTTCATTGAAGAACTTCTCACTCCAAAAGAGTCTGCATTTCCTAGTAATGAAGTAGTGCATCCTTAAGTGCTTTTCCCAGTTACGAAGTAGTGCATACTTGAGCTGCTGGAACCTTTAGAAAGGTTCTGGGTAACACAAGAACTTTTTCATATAAATTGGTCCAGGGAGAATTATAAGTAAAGAAAATAGGTTTCTAAAAAAGTTAATGGACTTATGCATTTAGTTACAATACAATTGAAAAGTCACCTTCAGTGAAGTTGTATCATCGTCAGTGGATGAAAAAGATTGCAGTCTCATTAAAGAACTCTTAGCATCCAAGAGAGTCTATTTCTTCCCTCCTCCTGATTAAGGCTGCAGAAGGGGTCCTAGGGTTGTTGTGTTTGATTGATTTATGTTTATAAGGTATTCCTAATGGGTAAAGAAAGTAGATTTGCATTATGATGTCATGTTATTTTCCTAATTACATGGAAAAATTCTACTCCACCTCCATTACCACTACCAATAACTCTGCTACTGACACTGCCAGCATCACCTCCAGTCTTTCTAACCACTTCCAACATCACCGCCTCTTACTCATAACCATTACCAGCAATAAATATACCACCAACATTAGTAGTTATTCTGTGCTTATTAATTTTGTCATGCAGAGCATCTGTGTTGATCCTCCCTATATGTATATAGCTTTTCATTTGAATCTTATCATGCACATAATGACTCAAAATTGCTTTTTGACAAATTTTCAAATTAAAACACACATGAGCCAGTGATGCATTTTAAGTTTCTGAAATTATGCAACTTGCAGCATCAGAATGCAAGAGTGAGGAGCTTTTGTAAGTGAAATAATATATATGAAATAGAGGAAGTGGTGGTACGAATGAGTGATGTGAAATGAATTCAGAAGTGTATCTAGGTTGTATGATGTCACTATTGTTGCTTAACATTGTTATGGGTTGGACACTTTGCAAGATGTGAGTGAGATAGGGTAGTAGTACTTTTCCTGCTAAACCCTGAAGGAAAATGGAAGTTACCTTAGTTGTTGTACATAGGTAATACTGTGTTGCAAGCTAAATCAGAGAATGATTTGAGTGGAATAGTGGGTTTCCGTGATATATGCAGGAGAAGAATGCTGAAAGGGAGTGTGAACAAAAGTAGAACCATTTCTTATAGTATCTATGATGTCACTGTGTTATATCAGATTGAATATTGAACTACAGGAAGCTATAATCAAGTTTAGGTATCAAGAGTAGAGTTCAGTAAGGATGGTAGTGGCATTGTAGAAACAGAGAGGAGACTCTTGCCTGGGAGAGAAAAACAGGAATGCAGTGAATGATATTAGTGAGGAGAAAAAGAAAATGTGCATGAAGAATGTGAAAGAAGCTTGCATAAGGGAATACTTGTCCAAATTCTGATGTATGGATAGTTGTTTGAATAGGAAAACCAAGTATATACGAGTCATGGTAGATAGGAGATGAAGAGCAATTAAAATGGTTAACATTCATAGTTTCATTTGAATGAAGGGGATAGATAATGAATGAACATGTAGGAAAGATACTTGGTATGAAAATAAATCATGGCAAAGGTAGTTAATTCAATTTTTTTTGGATGATCATTTTTGGATGATCAAGTAGAAAATACATGGTAAGTGCTACTTAGCAGTGCAGTTGAAGGTTGAAGGATAAAAGGCACCTTAT
This sequence comes from Panulirus guttatus, assembly GCA_032361385.1. Taxonomy (NCBI): domain Eukaryota; kingdom Metazoa; phylum Arthropoda; class Malacostraca; order Decapoda; family Palinuridae; genus Panulirus; species Panulirus guttatus. The sequence continues at coordinate 2,217 of JAUUDW010009395.1, read as the reverse complement.
AAGAGATATATGCATACAATAAAAGAATGAATTAGGTCTTGAGATGTATCAGATCAGGATGTAATACGGTAAAAGCTTTTCATGATTAGAGATGGTGTGAATGGAGACATGTCACATCTTTTGATTGAAATTAGTGGGCACATAATAAGAATAAAACATGTTTATGTAAAGTTGGATGTACATGAGTGATTTGAGAGGCTGTAGGAGACATTCTCTAGTGAGAGAGAGAGTGGACATACTGGGTTAATCTGAAAGTGAATGAAATGAACATTTATTTTATATGTATGGTATGAATTTACATGCCTTTCTGTTTGATTTAAAATTCACTTGTGCAAATATTACTGAAAGCTCAGACAGACAAGATGTAGGATTGTGTGTGTAACTTCACATTTTGGTATTAGTCAAAGAAATTTATGCATAGAAATGTAGCCACACACCAATGATTCTCCCACAGTTTAGTAGCAATAGCAGCATTGTGTGGAAATTGTAGCAGCTCCTTGAATATTAACCAAGAAAAATTGTTTTTGAGCTTTAACTGCAAGCAGATGATGAACTGTCTGTGGAGATGGTATACTGCATTCAGAATTTTAGAGGCCACTGATTTCATCACATCCTGAATCATTGCTTACCATCATGAGGTAAGAATACACCTTTGACTTGTTTGACTGAATATGTTTCATAGGGGAGATTTACATGATCAGAAACTAGTAAAACCTAACCCAGTGTAAAGTGGAGATTAGATCCATCCTGGTGCACACATGCATGCACTTGGCCCTTTTGCTTTTAGACTTATTTGTTTGCACCATGTATCTTGTTTTTAGTCTCAATTTGCGTCCAATGGCACTCATGTTCTGACTCTTTCGCAGATTTCACAAAATCCTCTATAATGATGGTCAATACTCTGGTTATAGAAATCACTTTCCCAATTTTTAATCTCGCAGAACTTGTTCTGTCTGTATAGTTTCCTTGAGTATATTGAGAATATAAAAGGAGAAGGGAGTTGGCTCTCACACTAAGGGACATCATTAGCCCTTTGATATCTTGCCAAGTTTATCTTTCCAGGTGTTTAAGAGTTGTATTTAACCTTACAGTTTCAAAGATATTTGTATAAAAGTGAGAAAATCATTTCAGAAGTATATCTCAACATTTCACTTAAGTAATGTGTATAAGTGTTGTAGATTTAGAGCACAATGTGCTAAAAAGTGAGGAAGTAAGGCCTGAATGTCAAGTGTGTTGCTGCAGCATGTTTTTAGAATTAGATTTACATGCATCAAAAAATATATTGCCAATTCTTATGTTTTATCTTGTACAATAAATCTTCTTATAAACAGTGAGTCATTGATTATTTCAGAACAGCAAAACCATAAAAGTCAGATGCATCATCATTAGAGTTATGTTGGTGCTGTCATCACTACCTCCACTTTTGCTAAAAAGAAAAACTTCTTCATCATCGTGGTAGAAATTCTTGATAAAGAAATGGGCAGAAGCTGGGTCTTGGAGGCATTAAACTTGTGTTGTGCCTGTCTTTAATCCATTAACTGCTGATATGCCATAAATGATATTGAATGCCTCTGGCTGTTGGCTTTGAGTGTGCTGTATACAGTCTGGATTATTTAAAAAAACCCAGGCATAGTGAGTGAGCAGTGATTGCAGAAGCAATTACTGGCAATTCAGACAATGTTTCAGCATCCTTTACCTATTTTTTTGAGCTCTACTGGTCATTAACCATCAAAATGCCATGGAGATAGTACATCATTTTTGCATAGTAGGGTTAGGAAAGAAATATATGTAAATGATTATAGATTTATATGAATAATGTGCATTACACACGACAGCTAGGGAGTGAGTGTGAGTGGATGTGGCCTTTCTTCATCTGTTTCTTGACACTACCTGGTTGACATGGGGTGGTGATGCTGTTTCCTTTGGGGCAGGGCGGCTCCGGGAATGGATGAAGGCAAGCAATTAGGAATATGTACATGTGTATATATGTATGTGTATGTATATATATGCAGTAATCCCTCGATATATTGGACTAATGGGGAAGGGGGTGTCTGTTAATGCTGAAAGTCCGTTAAATCGAATGTAACCATTTTTTGATACAATATCCATTAATACAGTATACAGCTCACACGCTTTCTTTTAACTTCTCTATCACTTGATGCCATATTGAATAGTAAGGAGTACAGAATAATTTTATAAAGTCATAATTCACTGTAT
>JAUUDW010009384.1:0-10230 GCA_032361385.1 Panulirus guttatus | reverse complement strand
TACAGTAGTGTGTGCTGCAACTGGAAGTTGGTGGGCAATACGATATAGGTAAGTTCGTTTTGCTGTGACTTGCATATAACACGTGTGTGTGTGTGTGCGTGTGTGTGTGTATTGATGGCGGATGGAAGATATTATAGCGGTAGATTGGTCGTGAATGCATGTGCAACAGGTGAAGGTTGGCATCGGATATCGTATCGGAAAATTGTATGTCATGTATCTTGGATCATTGCTATCTTTAACGATTTTATACAGAGGTGTTGGAAGCAGGGCCAAAGGAAGCAGGGACAACGTGGCTCTTGAAAAAGTTTGAAATTAGAAAAATATTTTCTTAAAATGTTCGGAAATCGACAGTAATGTGAGAATCAGAAAGATTTCGTTATAAGTGGATGAACCTGAAAGAAGTTTGGCTCAAATGTTGAATCGAATGAAGATGGCATTGAGAAACCATAAAGAAAATTCGTGGGGGCCAGAAAGTCTTGAACTTGAGAGAATTCTTTCTCGGAAAGTTATGACTGTGACGTTATAAAATATTGTGGAGGCAATAGAATTCTCTAATGATAACATTAGCAGGCAGCCGCCTCTGACGGTGAGAAGTCGAAACATTTATAGAAGAAAAGCACATAAAATGTGGCTAATGAACCATCTATACTTGATGAAGAACTGTGGAGCTGGGATTATATGAACTATATTGCACAGCTTCTGCTATACCTGGAATTATGAATACTTTTTTGATATATGGAAATAAAGTTCTCTGTTTGATGCTGTAGGAAAAAAATCCCATGAATGCGTTTGAATGGTGAAGAGTAATTGGGCGAAGAGGTTGTGAAAAAGGGTCTGTAATGCAAGGAGCCCTCTACCATAGTCTCAGATGCTCACCTTAACTTACCCCGCTCCTTTAACAACTGGTTTGAATTTGCTGCATTGTCGAATATCGAGAGTTTATGCAGCACTGTATTACTTACTGCCAAGGAGAGAAGACTGCTGACAGTATTAGCCGGCGTTTTCCTTACTGTTTACTCAAGGAAAACTTGGATAATGTTATGAAAGAGTCAACACAGTGCCCAACATGCTCCTCCTCGAGGCTCCACAGATCGATAAAAGCATAAGCATCACCAGCGTATGCCTCCTGTAGTGTAGCCTAGCCAGATGGGAGTACAACTTGCCACCAAGAACAGCTGTTACCACAGATCTTTTCTTGAAAATAATGATTGAATCTGATGACCATATTTATCAATCTGTTCATTATACTTCATAGTTATTTCCCACGTCAGCAAGGTAACACCTGGAAACAGACGAAGAAAGACCCATCCACACATATACATACATATATACGTACATGCACATATATGCACAATACATAAATATACATACCAACATATGCATATATACATACATACACATATATATGCATGTACACATATTCACATCCACGTATTCATACTTGTTCGCCTCCAACCATCCCCGACGCCACCCCGCCCCACAGAAACAAACGAAAAAGGCCACATTCGTTCACACTCAGTCTCTAGCTGTCATGTGTAATGCACCGACTCCACAGCTCCCTATCCACATCCAGGCCCCACAGACCTTTCCATGGTTTACCCCAGATGATTCACATGCCCTGGTTCAGTCTACTGACAGCACGTCGACCCTAGTATACCATATACCACATCGTTCCATTTCACTCTATTCCGTGCTCGCTCCTTTCATCCTCCTGCATGTTCAGGCCCCGACCGCTCAAAATCCCTTCCACTTCATCCTCTCACCTCCAATCTGGTCTCCCGCTTCTTGTTCCCTCCACCTCTGACATAAAAATCCTCGTCGTCAAACTTTCCTCACTCATTCGTTCTATATGTCCAAACCATTCCAAAACACCCTCTTCAGCTCTCTCAACCACACTTCTTTCATAACCACACATCTCTCTAACCCTTACATTACTTACTTGATGAAACCATCTCACACCACATATTGGCCTTAAACATTTCATTTCCAACGCATCTAACCCTCCTCGGTACAATTCTATCTATAGTCCAGGCCTTGCAATCACATAATATTGTTTGAACAACTATTCCTTTAAAAATACCCATTTTTGCTCTCCTAGATAACGTTCTCTCTTTCCACACATTCTTCATCGCTCCTAGAACCTTTGCCCCCTCACCCTGTAACTCGCCTCCGCTTCCGTGGTTCCATTCCGTTCAAACTCACATCCCAACGAACTTTTCCCTCAACCCTGCTGAACCTAATAACTTTGCCCTTATTCACATTTACTCCCAACTTTCTCCTTTCACACACTTTTCCAAACTCAGTCACCAACTTCTGCAGTTACTCGCTCGAATCAACCGTCAGTGCTGTATCATCGGCGAACAACAATTGACTCACTTCCCAGCCCCTGTCATCCCCAACAGACTTCATACTTGCCCATCTTTCCAAAACTCTTGCATTTACCTCCCTAACCACCTCATCCATAAACAAATTAGACAACCATGAGGACATCACACACCTTTGCCGCAGATCGACCTTAACTAGGAACCAAACACTTTCCTCTTTTCTTACTCGTACACGTGCCTTACACCCTTGATAAAAGCTCCTCACTGCTTCTAGCAGCTTACCTTCCCACACCATATATTCTTATAACCTTCCACAAAGCATCTCTATCAACCCTATCATATGCCTTTTCCAAATCCATAAATGTCACATACAAATCCATCTGTTTACCTAGTATTTCTCACATAAATTCTTCAAAGCAAACACTTGATCCACACATCCTCTACCACTTCTAAAACCACACTGCTCTTCCCTAATCTGATGATCTGTGCATGCTTTCACCCTCTTAATCAATACCCTCCCATACAGACTTCCAGGAATACTCAACAAACTTATACCTCTATAATTTGAACATTTACCTTTATCCCCATTGCCTGTGTACAATGGCACTATACATGCATTCCTCCAATCCTCAGGCACTTCACCATAATCCATATATACATTAAAAATTCTTACCTACCAATCAACAACACAGTTACCCCTTCTTAATAAATTCAACTGCAATACAATCCAAACCCGTTGCCTTGCCTGATTTCATCTTCCACAAGGCTTTCACCACCTCCTCTCTCTCCACCAACCCACCCTTCCTAACTCTCTCACTTCGCACACCACCCTGACCAACACACCCTACATCTGCCACTCTATCATCAAACACATTCAATAATCTTTCAAAATACTCATTCCATCTCCTCCTCACTCCATCACTACCTGTCATCACTTCCCCCTTCACATATGTGCCCATTTGTTCTCTTGTCTTGTGCACATTATTTACCTCCTTCCAAATTATCGTTTTACTCTCCCTTAAGTTTAAAGATACTCTCTCACCCCAACTCTCATTTGCCCTCTTTTTCAACCTCTGCACCTTCCTCTTGACCTCCTGCTGCTTTCCTTCCTTGTAAGTATCGTCCAAACGCTTCTCTTTTTTCGTTCACTAACAACTTTTTTTCCTTCATTCCACCACTCATTACCCTTCCTAATCTGCCCACCTCCCATCTTTCTCATGCCACTTGCATCTCCTGCACATGCCATCACTGCTTCCCTAAACATCCCATTCATCACCCACTCCCCTCACTTCATTTGCTCTCACCTTTTGCTATTCCACTCTCAATATCTCCTGACATTTCTTGACACAAGTCTCCTTTCGAAGCTCACTTACTCTCACCACTCTCTCCTCCCCAACATTCTCTCTTCGTTTTTGAAAACCTCTACAAATCTTCACCTTCGCCTCCACAAGATAGTGACCAGATATCCCACCATCTGCCCCTCTCAGCATATTTACATCCAAAAGTCTCTCTCTTACACAGCTATCAATTAATACATAATCTAATAATGCTTATTGAACATCTCTTCTTCTCACATACGCATACTTATGAATATCTCTTTTTAAACCAGGTATTCCCAATCACTAGTCTTTCTTCAGCACACAAATCCACGGGCTCTTCACCATTTCCATTCACAACATTGAATACGCCATGAGCATCAATTATACCCTCATCTGCCACATTACTCACCTTCGCATTTAAATCACCCATCACCAATACCCAATCTTGTGCACCAAAACTGCTGACACACTCACTCAGCTGCTCCCAAAACACTTGCCTCTCAAGATCTTTCTTCTCATGACCAGGTGTATAAGCACCAATAATCACCCATCTCTCACCATTCGCTTTCAGTTTTACCCACAACGCTATGGAATTTATTCCTTACACTCTACCACATACTCCAACAACTCCTGCTTCTGGAGTAGTGCTACTCCTTCCTTTGCTCTTGTCCTCTCTCCAACCCCTGACTTCACTCGCGAGACGTTTCCAAACCATTCTTCCCCTTTACCCTTGAGCTTCATTTCATTCAGAGCCAGAACATCCTGGTTTCTTTCCTCAATCATACTACCTAGCATTTCCTTATATTTCCTGTTAATTGATGACTGAAATATTTTTTTCTATTTGATAAACAGCTATACTGGGGTATCCCTAAATTTTGGGGACTCTGTAGTTTAAGGGTTAATACATGGGCAGAGTACTTTGATATGTATATCCTATCCTTCTCAGAAATGGTATCTATCAGTGAATTTTCGGAGTTTCTCAAGTCTCAAAAACTCCCCAATTTCCTGACCAAGAATGTACTGTACCCTGAATATATAGGTTTGTAAGGGGAAAATATGCTTCATTTAATAATGGCTCATCAAACAAATGCACCACCATGAAATGTAACTTTAACAAATTTAGGAACAAGTATATATGCTTCCAGTCGATTAATGTTAATGAATAGACAGTAAAGCATCTTTCTCACTAACCTTCATGGATGTGTCCAAATACATGGTACTTGGGTTTGACCCTTGTTTGAACAGTAGACAGTAGTTCAACACATCCAGCTCTAACCCCAGTACAACATAAATCACCATGACCAATTGGTGGTGTGTGGGTGATAAGAACATCAGTATCAGCTGGGATGGCATCCCACTTTTCTAAACATGGCTTCCCTCTCGGCAGGTTAAATGCCCAATTGCAAAACTCTGGCTGCCTGCAAAGAAAGTAATATTTCTTACAGTAAATGAGTATCACAGGACTAAGCTTCACTTATATGGCACCCTAAATCAACATCCAAAACAAATGAGTAATGTTTCTACACATCAGGACCACTAATACTAATGTGCCTTACCATTCAGGTATTACCAGACTCTGCCTGCATGTGGTTATCCACACAAGAAAAGTTATCTTCACAAATGCTCTATCACTCTCAGATGATGAAAAGGATTCCAATCTCATTCAGGAATTTCCCTCTCCAGAAAAATTAATTTCCCTACTCTTGATTGAAGTGCAGTGTTGGAGCTACAGGAACCCCATGAATGGGGTCCTTGGTTTGCTTAAATTAGCATCAAAATGAAAACTTGTTTTGAAACCTTAAAGTGTTACTTGCTTTCTCACACAAAACATGCTATTAAAACTGGCACCCCATCTAAAGGAAGTTTGAAGTTTCAAACAGTAAGGAAACAGGTTGAGAGGTAAGTTATTCCCCTATGTGAGATAAAGAAATTGCTGATTGATTCAACAGAGCATATTTTCAGGCTCATTGGCTTTTGAATATTCATTCAATACAAAACATGACTTCCTAAACTCCTATGAAACTAAGACATACTGTAAGTCAAGGAAAAATATTGGTGTTGAAGCATAAAACACCATCTCTTCAGCACAAAAAGTATAAAAAAAATTTCTCCCAGAAAGGTGCCTCCCAGAATATTTTCTGCATCTTTAACTATCATATCAATAGGATCAATTACTGCTCATTCATTGGGACCTAACAATACAGTTACCCACCCTGCCTGTGACATCACTGACATGTAATGTATGTGGGGCCTCCTAAGCTCCAACCTACAACACTTGCCAACACTGCCCTAAGCCTATTAATGTCAGGAAGCATCAAATGGTCTTTCAAAATGGAAAAAGGAGAGGGAAGGTATGTCTATCTATCTATCTATCTATATCTCTGATACCTGTTCCCTCTGGGAACTCTCTCAAAGCAAAAGAGTCTCCATAACAGGTGAACTCCATTGCCACTTCATAGCCTTTAGTGCCATACCCTTGACAGGCCACAAGTAGAGGGCAACCCTAGTGCAGGGAAGAAATAGGAAAAAGAAAACAAAGTGGATGCTCATAAGGCTCTGCCTCTGGTACAGAAATTGTCTCTCATACATCAAAATCATCATTCTTAAATTCTTAGCCTAAAGAGCATTAGAAAGCATATCCACATGAAAGAGAAAGGATCTCACTTAAACATTTCAAAAACAAATGAAGAAATAACCTCAATGACAATCTGGCATTATTAAGAAATAACCCTACCATTAGTGGCAATATGGCCTTCACTCTAGGTCGTCCTCTGAAGATGATAAATCCAAAGCCACACATAGAAGGTAAACCAGATGTATGCAAAGGTAATGTCTAATAAAGGAGTCCATTGAATGCCATGGGCTCCTTTCAATAATCTCATCCAATAAAAGATTCCATAATCAAGTCAAGGAAGAAGCCACTTTCTTTATCTCAGGATAGGTTGGTATATGGATGTTTGGTCTCTGCGAAAGAGCATCAGCCTGCCTCATAGTAAAGTGGTCAAAGAGGGTGAATCTAGGTGAATACAATATATTTTGAAAACTATGTATGAGTCCTCTGTGATCAATATCTTTCACTATTTGCTCACAAGGCTCTGTCCTATGCCAAGAAAATTCCACCAGTAGATCTTAACTTACAGAAACTATGGTGGTCATCAAACAGGAGTGAGAAATCCAAGGTACATGAGTAGAAGAGATTCAGAATTCTAAAACAAGAATAAAAGCTATAGGATGGATTGAAATACCTCATATTTCCACAAGAAAGAATCAGTGCTGCTGCTTCAGCTACAACAAAAAAAAAAGATAAAGTAACAAAGATTGATTGCAGATTCCTTTACGCCATAAAATGGAACATCATCCAGTTCACATGCCTTACCAGTCTTTAAGCCCATGAATGCTCTGTAGATCCTTGCAAAATGAATATACAAGGATTACATGGCAAATTAGAGGTAAATCTGGGAAGAAAAAAATGTTGAAATTATCCCAAGAAAGAAAAAGGGGAAAAGAGAGAGTTGTAGAAAGTGGCTCTTATCTGTAAAAAAGACGGCTACAGTAACATCAGAATGGAAATAAATTAACAGGTGGATTTACAATAGTTGTTGGAAATATTTATGCATATGGATCAGAGAGATTTGTCACCAGAAGATGAGTCAACGCAGTTACTTTTTCAAAAGGAGTGCCTGACTTTAGGAACAGGATTTGCAATAATTCCATGCAGAAACAATGGCTGGTGAGTTAAAGATGGGATATTCTGTTTTTGATATATCTGGTTTCCACTACATGTAAATTCAGTGCAAGAGTAATCAAATCAAAGAGGATATGAGACAGTTAGGGACATGTGTCTCCATCCTTGTGGAAAGGACAATTATGCATTCTGCAGACAAAGAAGGATCCCACAATGGGGAGACAAGAATCATTCAAAAGAAAGTAAAAAACAAAGAAAAAACTCTCATTAGCCAACTGATGATTCCTAAAGGGCCATACAATAATTGGTATCTTCAGGTGGAGTGGGAGGAGAGGGTGTCAAAGGAGAAAAAACAATTACAAGAACTATTATAAGATATCAAATATGGGGTAAATCTGAGTGCTGACAGGAAAAGGAGAGGTAAAGAAAAGAGAAGTGAGTCAAAGAGTTGATGGTGATGATGAGAAACAAGACCAGAAAGTTTGATGAACTGCTTCACATAACAGAGAACACGACAAGTGAAGGCCTCATGCTTACAGCCATTCTTTATAGTACTTATTCAAGTCCCTTGTGTTGATAGCTTTACCAAATGGGTGAAAGGATAACATAGCCTAATGGGAGAATGTACAAAGGCATAAAATTAAACAATGTTAGAAGAATTAAGTGAACAGTCGATAAAACACAAAAAAAGAGTAAAAGTCAAGAGATAAATATCAAGGTAGATTTCCCTGATTTAGGATTTTCAAAGTTCATAAGGAGTGCAACAGGCATGTTCAAGTAAGAAAAGAAAAGAAAAGAAAAAGTAGGAATATCACAGGACAACTGAGTTTCTGTGCAATTGCTATGTAGTAGTCCTCAGAAGACACATTAGCTTCAGGGCTGTTTACATTTGTGAAAAAACACAGAAGCTGGTTCCACAAAGCAGAATGAAACAGTGGTGAAATCAATACTACTGATACTGGAGTACATCCTATCGTCATTAGCCAAGTCAGTACAAGGTCTAGAGATTCTGAGCACCCTACGACATTAAGTGCAATACTGTTTCTAAATGTAACCAACAGATATGAATAATATCAAGTCAACATGCAATGATACTCTGAAATACATACCAAGGTGTTCCATAGAGTTTGATACCACATACAGAGTGGGGCTGGTCTTGCAAGTAGGTAGCACTAGTAATCAAGTTGACAGTGTCTTGTTCTGCAACTGCTGCTTGTAGCTCCTCACGCTCCATTCCCAAGTCAGGGATCTCATTTATGAGGCCTCCACCTGATAATTTTAAAGTATATCTATCATCCAGATACACAACTAATCTAGTGATGAGACACCATAGTTTCAAAGATAAAACACAGGATAAAAAGATTCATCATTTCAAGGTTCAGTGATGTTTGAAATTGATATGTGTAACCAGCCCTACAATAAAATCAGATTCCTGTAAACTGAACAACAAAATATTCAAACTTTGCCATTCAACTTATAAAAATTTTCTTACTAATCTATCTAACACGGATAATTTCAAAATATTTTTGCAACATAATCATCATACAAGTAGTCATCCTTACTGTCAGTATTAATATTCACTTACCTTACTGAAAGCAATCCTTTGAGTGCTTTCAAAGAAAAGGATACAAGTGCAGGAGCCTATAGCAAGAAAGAAGGTAAAAAGGTAGGAAATGCACCTGAAGTGGATGGGATTATAGCTGAAATGTTGAAGTATGGAGGAGAAAGTGTGATAAGAGATGATGCATTTGATACGTAACTTAGCATGTAAACAAAAGCTTGTGCCTCAGGATTGAGTGAAAGCTATTACTGTTCCTTTATTCACAGAAAAAAGTGCTAAGGACATCTGTAGCAATTATAGGGGAATAAATCTATCTAGTACACAAGGAAAAGTGTTTGCACGAGTGTTGACTGAGAGAGTAATGAAAATGACTGAATGCAGAATAAGTGAGGAGCAAGGGGGTATTAGGAAAGGTAGGGGATGTGTGGATTAGATTTATGCAGTAAGAATGACTGTGGAAAAGTATCTAACAAAAGGTAAAAATCTGTATGCAGCTTTTATGGATCTGAAGAAAGCATACAACACTCAAGTGGAATGCTTAATGGGACGCGTTAAGGTTATATGGGGTAGAGGGACAACTGCTGGATGATGCGAAAAGCCTTTTATAGAGGAGAAAATGCATGTGTAAGAGTTGAGTGAAAGTTTCGTTATACATGTGGGTCTGATGCAGGGCTGTGTGATGTCACCGTGACTTTTTAATATAAATATGGATGAAGTGATAGGAGAGATAAAAGCAAAACTAAGGAAACAGTTAAAGAGATGGAGTATGGTGCTGAAGTATGGAGGTTAGTGACAAGCCTGTTTGTGAAAAATATTGTGTTGTTGACAGAATGAGGAGTGAAGAAGGTTGTAAGTGTGTTTAATAATGTGTATAAGCATATGTAATTTAAGTTAATCCATGTAAAAGTAAAGTAAAGGTGTCTGAAAGGAAACGGACTGAAAGTATAAATTATGCAAAGCCCAAAAAGAATGAGAGAAGATAGTATACTAAACTGTTAAAGATAAGGGAGGAGTAAGCCTCAAAGAGGTGACAGAATTTAAGTATTTGGGAGCTATCCTGGGTAAGTTTGGAAGGAGAGATAAGGGAGACAGCAGTACACGGTAGAGGGGTTGTTGGATCTCTGAATAGAATAATAAAGGGTAGAGGCATAAGTATGGAAATGAAGAAAGGACTAAGGGCCAGCATATTCCTCCCAATCCTGACCTATGCAGCTGAAACAGGAACATGGAATGAGTTACACAGGTCAACAATCCAGGATGTGGAAATGAGCCATTTGAGAGGAGCATGTGGTATGACTAAATGGAATTAAGAAAGAAATGATGGGGTGTATGAGAGATTTG
>JAUUDW010009383.1:922-17630 GCA_032361385.1 Panulirus guttatus | reverse complement strand
CAATTTTGCACAACTGACCACCATGAATGATTCATGTATGTAATCGATTAATCTAAAATAAATAGCAAAGGAGTTGATGATCATTCAAGGATGGAATAAAAAGATTTGGGGATCGTGCCATTACAATAATAATCGTACATCAGACAACACATCCTTACCCGGTTCAATATGAAATACTACCAAGTGCCAAAATACTCTCCTTCTATTATCAATATTTTTCGTTATGTTTAATGTGTTGGAATTATACCGAATTCTTGAGACCACTGTTGTAATTAGAAGACATGAGTACTTACGATTATTGATCTAAATAAAATGACGCCGTAAGTCCAAGTGGCGGCTTGTATTTCGAAATGTTGCGATGTTTTGTGTGGCAATATGTCATTCCTTCAGTACGTGATTTACGTCCAGAACTGTTGGTTGGAACTCCTGCCATAGTACAAGAATAAAAGCTTCTTATCAATAAACTTATCCTGACTTGACTCTTAAAAGGAGGGGAACTTCATGTTTGCTATTGCAAAGACATTCAGTTGAGCAACCACCCGATATGATATACTTTGTCCCTTTTTAGTTCGAGTGGGACATATAAGGTGTTCTCTACTCGGATTTCTGGCCCGTGCGCCGCCATTGTCCCGCTCAGCAACGGTGGGGTTCAGCTTTGCGTTCCCCAATGTCTGGACACTGGCTTGAAAAAAAAAAGCACTTAAAATCATATCAAGTTTGAATCAGATCTCTTAATTACCTGTTTCTCACAGAGGTAGAGTATTGAGGTTGAGTGAATGGAAACTCCCTATAATAAGGTGGCGAATCCTGCCAGGGTCTCTTAAGATGTCAGCCCTTCTGGCTATTTTGTATCATGTATGTACGCAAACATATAAACATGATCAAGAGGAGTAGACAAGTCTGTTACAAATTTTATCACAACATGTAACACACGTCTGCCCAGCTGTAGTGATACGGTCGTGGTTTAGGTGTTACATGTCCACAATAATCAATCTCGATAACTGAAAACGTGTTTCTGACGTATGACTACACTGTTACAGAGATACATGAAGATGAATGAGAGGACAGTAATGATTACGTACTATACATGCCCAGTTGTGTCCTCACGCTGCGCCTCATCCCGTGGAAAATGTTCTACAATACAAATATATAACGGCAGACTTCATTATGTGGGTACATTAACGCTAATTATATGAATCATAACACAAATATGATGTCGCAGCAGGAGCTAAGTTAGACTCAATGTGAAAGGTTGAAGTTCTCTTTGGTGTAAATCCAACAATATCCATCGGGAGAATAAACTATTGATGCTCAGGTCAGTATCACACTTAAAAGGCTGTTTATATATTTCCACCGCGAGAGGTAAAGATGAAATATATTTACTTAAACTGCCTTTTCAACTATCACGCTGCTATAACTAACTACTGATGCAAAAAAAGTTTCAAGGTTTATTGGAAATTTTTCTCTCTTGCACCGTAAAACCCGTTCCATTGATGCCGTTGGTCATGCTATTCCTCAAACAGGCAGGATATTGCTCATTTTCCCCTTACTAAGAGAGTGGTATCATGACTTCGGCTGCCAGACGTGTGACGTAGCATTCCTCCCAGCCTCTACGTCTCATGTGGAGGAGGAGGCGGAGGAGCAGGCCCGCTGGTGGCGTAGTAAGGTTACCAAACATTCCTCTTCAGCGGCAGCCTCACCACGCACACTGGTGACACATTCGCAAGATTGCGCATCGACAGACGATACAAGGTTATCCTTTTGTCCACACGTAAGGTTACGACCAATCTACCTTAAATCTTCTTACATAGAGAGGGACTTCCCTTCATGTAGGAAAATCACTTTAGTGTCATATATGACGCAATGGGGATGCCCCAAGAATTGAGAATTGTCCTAATCAGCAGAGCCGAACATGTGCGTGCACAATACAGTAACCAGTTTATCCATCTATTCCCCATGTTAGCTAATCCCGTAAGCGCTATGTTAACTGCTAAACCGATAAGCATTATGTGAACGGCTAATCCCGTAAGGACTATGTGAACAGCTGATCCCGGTAAGCATTGTGTCAACAGCTAATCCCATATGTACTGTGAACAGAACACGGACAAGATTTTTCATCGTACCATGATATATGTGTATATAGTGCAACAGATATCTACATTAAAGTTTGCGTCTTTCAGGAAAATTATGTGTTGAAGAAAGCGTGTGGTCATGGCCGTTGCCTGCGCGACACCACACAAGGAAACCTGCGGACCAGCCCCGGGGCTGGCGTCGACGGCGGAGGTAAACGAGCAGGACGGCTGCTGCTGTTGCTGCTGCCGGCACTAGTGGAGACTTGCCGACCGACACCTGGGGTGGACTAGCACGCGGGTTTGAGAGGGAGAGATAGAGAGCACAGCCCTTCAGCTCCAAAGCTTCACTACACTCAGTAGCAGGGATACGACGGAACTTCTGTGATGCGAGACGTTTTTTTGATGAGACTGTTCTTTGATTTCTTACCTGTCGGTGATACAAACTCGCCATAGGAGACTTTTCGTTCACAGTATAATTTTCAGTAGGCTGAGTCACACACACACACACACACACAATGTGCAGCAGCAACCTTCGCCAACATGATGAATGGCTGGAAATGAAACTCACCCTTGACACTCCGCTCAGAGGACGCGCAACAAAGAAAATGGTCTAATAATGATGATATCTACGCTTTCTCTCAGCTGGCTAACTTGTGCTGGTAGCGGCGTGTTGTTTCCTGGGTACAATATCTACACACTATTTGTCATGCTCAGCATGAGTGAAAAAAAAAGTTGTTAATTGAAGGGAATATGACCTTCATTAGTTTTGCCTTTACTTTCTAGCTTCTGAAAAGAGGGAAAAGTCTATGCTTTTACCAGTTCACTCGTCAAGAACGCTGAGGAAATTACCAGGTTGTGTAAGCAGAAAACTCTCATGATTAAACTCCTGATATTCTGTTGGGTACGCGTCTCTCTGACTGACGACGCTTCAGGCACATTTATGTATTTTGTCCCCCCCCCCCCCTTTTATCTCCGCCTTTGTCGCGTTCCATCACTGTTAACTGATTTGTGTGAACATCTGTATAATATCTCAGTCTATGATAGATATTTAGTTATCAATCTATTTTTCAATCTAATGACAAAACAGAGTAATTCAATCTAGTGATGAACGTTGTGTAGCTGTCTCGTATCTATGGTCTGTAGGCAAAAAGATTTCACAATTATTTTAGAAAATGAGATTTTTTTCTGTAGTGGTTCATGTTTCACGTCTTATGGTATTAGTTTGAGATAAGTGAGTCACAGGGATCAGGCCTGTAAGCTCTGATCTGTGAAAGTTGTTATAGTTATTACTTCCAAACAACTACTATTGTTCTGACTGGGATACTGTCATATGAATATATCACAACAAAACTGTCAATCCATGTATGCTAATTTACGAAGCCTCCCACCATAAGAAATAATATTTTCGATGGACTTTATATATGTGTCGTCTTTGGTGGGTGTTCCATAAATAGAATAAAATATGATGATGCTCTGAGTCAAATCTGATGAAACTTTGTTACTGAGCTGTAATCACGTGAAGTCTTCTGCTGTAAATGTTACAAGTGCACGAGTTTATCCACCATAATTCATTAAGAAGAATGAACAAAATTTCCCCTGACAAACATGTACCTCTGCAGAGAGAGGTGTGTACTGTCTGACCCACCAGCTTGTGGGTACAGTTGGCATCAGGGCGACCCAGCGTCGAGTGTCGGGTGATGTCAAAATCCGTGATGGCTCAACCAGCGCGTTCCATATACCTTTTGCTTGGATGTGTTGCCACTGGCGATCCATATATAACAGCAGATGCTTATGAACTGCCACTCTCAACTTACACGCAATGATACATACATACATGCAGGCATAACTACAGACATGCACACATCACACGAACACAACCCTAAAGAAACCCAAATATACACATCGCATATCACGTGCGCTGTATACAACATACCCAGATACACACCAGTATAGTGGGTACGTTAGTTAAGTGACCGCCACGCACCGTGTTCTCTCACTCGACTCGCATAAGGCTTGTCTGCAGCTGTCAAACTTCCGGCCAAGCAGCCTGTCTGGAGGCCTTCCTCCTGACGCGGGTGGTGGGGACGCCATGTGTGTGTGTGTGTGAACCTCCAGCACCCATGACCGTTCGGAGCACTAGGAACGTCCTGCTCAAGACCCCAGTAATACTCTGAGCAGAGGAAGAGCTGATCGTATTCACCAGAAGGATTTGGCTCTAGTTACCCTGAAAATCTACCCTACGTAGGATCACGAGGATTGACGTCAGTAACACACGATGAGACAGACACACGGACGGTAGACCTGAGGAAGGAGATAAGCGGACGAAGGGAAGGTCGGTTAAGGACGGAGCGGAGGCGAACCTAAATGGTCCTCCTACATGAAGTATTTGGCAGAAACTTTGGTCATGCGAGGTTTGTGACTCACCTCTCTGTGACCTTTGTCAACCGGTTGGCGAGGTCATCCCGTGGGACGAAGGTGGGGCCTGGTGAGAGCAAAGCGAGTTCAGGGTTCACCAGGATGTCGGTACGATAGGCAAGAACCACTTGGGATCACCAAACTGTTAACGTGGTGATCGAATTTCCACAGGGACCAGCAGCACGTGAACATGGTGAACAATAAATCACTAGAGAACAATACCCGGTCGCGACTGTGAACAAAGAATCACCAGAAATCAATAACCTGTCAGCAGGAAAAATGAAACAATGTAATTCAATAACCCGTCCACATGGTGTACAATGAGCCACCCAAAGCGTTCAGCAACCCGTCCACATGGTGTACTCATGCCGAGTTGCTGTTGTGGCCACCCTCCGTGCATCTTATGCTATCTTCTCTCTTTTTTTTTTCTTTTACGTCCGGGGCTCATGACGTCACTTAGTCTATATGTAAGAGTTGTTGTTCATCTCTGGGCGGTAGATCACCCCAGTGGAGTGGGTGGGTTGCGGGCTGTGGCTATGGACCACCAGCTTCCTGGTGATATTGATCTGTGCAGAACCCAGGCTCCTGCTGGTGAGGCCACTCCGCCATTCAGCCCTCCTCTCCCACACCATCTAACTCGTAACCTTACCTTCGTCTGGTCCAACAGTCCACACACACACACACACACAAACACACACTGGTAACAAAATATCATTTTTATCCACCAAGTCATTATTCTAGCCACAGTACAAAGCTACAAGATATTTTCAAAAGTAGAGTTCTGACCCATGACATTTGTGCTCCAGCCTGGACCAGGTCCTCCCCACGCCACCGCGAGGATGCTGTTTCGTCCTTCACCATTGACTAGGACGACCAGCCATGAGCCACGTGGGCAAAAAGGCCACGACCAGATGGTTTCAGGGCTAACAATTGATTGGTTGGTTGTTGAGGGCTTAGAATTAGTAGTTTTCTGTCAAGAACTCAAAGCTAGTAGTGTGGAGTCGAGGGGTCCAAGTTTAGTGGTTAAGAACACATGGCTTAGAACAAGTGGTTAAGAATCGAGAGCTCTGGAGTTAGTAGTTTGTACTTAAAGGCTAGAGGGGTAATAGCGTTTTAGAGTTGGGGGCTCGGACCTTAGTGGTATGTAGTCATAGGCAAGGGGTACTGGTATGGAGTCAAAGGCTCGAAGCTGGTTGTTAGGAGGCAGCACTGCTAAGAAAATGGTACAAAGAGCTAACCACTACAAGGTCTGAAGCTACCTTGCTTACGTTACACAACAAAGCCAGATTGGGGACACCTGGCCTACTGCTTTAACGCTGAACCCGATCATAGGTCGGTAACGTGGACGACAACATGGCACCCGGAGTGAGGTTCTCCCACAGCAAGACTCGACAACCCACTACCCTCTTAGGAACCATTGCTTGTTACAAACAATTTTCCTGAAGAAGACTCAGGTATGATGGAGCACTTCTATCTATGTCTTCCCTAGAGCTGGCTTCTTGTTTGCCCCCACCACTAGCTAGACCACGCAATACTCGGCAAGCTGCTGCATCACATGATTATTGTGTGGCCACAGGCAACTCAAGGGTGCGCCA
The DNA here is from genome assembly GCA_032361385.1 of Panulirus guttatus. Taxonomy (NCBI): domain Eukaryota; kingdom Metazoa; phylum Arthropoda; class Malacostraca; order Decapoda; family Palinuridae; genus Panulirus; species Panulirus guttatus. Next base: position 11,548 of record JAUUDW010009383.1, on the reverse strand, counting down.
TTTTGATAACTGCTTCTTTCCCTACACGTCGAAGCTTTGGAACTTTCTACCTTATGTCTTTCCCAATAAATATGACCTAGCTCATTAGAAAAGCCAGGTCTTTCTCTCAAAAATTCGTAAATCTTTCCCTGTCTTTTCTTCCCGTTTCTTAATTCTCTCTATTTTTCACTTAGGGCCCGGCCTTGATGTGGACTTTTGTCCGTGACTGGAGCCTGCAACATAAAAAAAAACAAAACAAAAAAAACATACATCATACAGACGTCAACGTCAGAGTACTTGGCTGCCGAGTAAAGCGCCTGAGTTGACTTTTTTCTTTGAAATCCGTGGCTGTTCGGGTGTTGGAGGTACTGTCACATAAACTGACAGGCAATTCCTGCTCATGAGCTCTTGTCTTCTCGACAGGAAGGAACTATGTGGTTAGGGTAGGGTTGGCCCTTCTCATTTGAGAGGGATCCTCATAATCACATCGAACTTCTCCTCGAGTGAATGGCAACACCTCATCGGACACTGTAGTTCAGAGTCTTTGTAAGAGCCACGTGTCCGAAACGTTTTTGCTTATCCTATGGGAGACATTGCGTTTCTTTTAATCTTCTTTAGAATGATGAAACACGTTTCATAAATTCAAAGTCTTTTTTTTTCCGCTGAAAGTTACATCACCTGTATCGATGGTGAACATAAACAATGCACCACGTATAACTCGTAGCTTGAAATGTTCAATCGACGCAGAACATTTGGCTTCCAACCATAAATTTCAGTGATGCAGTACTCCGTATGTTCTCTTTGGACAGGTGGCGTTGTGTAATCACACTAATGGCTACGTGGAGTACTCCCTTCCACTGTTATCTTGCTATAAATAGCTTGTGTTTGAGTAACACTAGCCAGAGCCGCTGGGGACATCCGTCCGCACTGCTCACATCTTGTTTACCAATTTTTTGTTGTGTGTTGTAAGGGTTGTTCCATCCCTTGTGTTCATCTCATTTTGTATCAAGATTTTGTTTTCTCCTTTTTTAACGCATATATCAATGCTTCTTTTCTCTATCGATCATCGGGACTTGTGGTAGCGAGTGTGGCATTCCCGGGCGGGAGTTGCGTCAGCCGTGGCCCGACTCAGCTAGGTAACGTGCGGCGCGGCAGGTGTTGGTGGCCAGGCTGGTGACGTGATGAGTTGCATGTGTGGTGGCCAGGCTGGTAACATGCAGAGCGGCAGGTGTGGTGGCCAGGCTTGTGAAGTGTGGGGCCACACACACCCCATCTACCTCACATATGGCGAGCACCGGCTCCCCTGCACACACACACACACACACACACACACACACACACATACATATATACATCACAGTACCATCAACAGTTATTGCACGCGTCACCCGTTCTCCGTCGGGAACATCTGCCACATTACAGCAGAACACCTGCACTGTACAAAACTCGCCTCGCCCCCTCCTCCCCAACACTTGCACTTCCTGGTGGCTGAAGCGACGGGGGTTTTTTCCTGGTGCAGGAACAGTTTCCGCATGTGATACATCACCCTCAACAATGGGTAACTTCTAACACGATGAATGAAACTTTCCTCTTTGGTACTCGCTTTTCTGTTCTTCCTCTACTTCGATTCTTGACTGAGAGGAAAGGTTACATCAGCCGCATACATCGTCAAGTCGTGTGGGATACTTTTAAAGAGATGGGTCAGAATATAAGCCGTTGTTGACTAATGGTTATAAATAGATAATGTTAATGTCACAAAAATGTAAGTGTTTTTAGTGCACTAACCTCGAGTCATTTTCTGTGATTAACATGAGCAAATCTCTGACTATCCAGTCAATCAGTGAGTATTTACCTCTTCTTAGGGAATGTCGACACAAGATCCATCTACGTACGTGTAAACTTGAGAGTGGCCTGAGTAGCCTGGCATGTCCTTGGGGATCACGTTGTCCGTTAGTCCGTCCGTGGTCCGTACGTCCACCGTTGGGAGTCACACTGTAAACTGCACATTAACCTTGGTCATACCCTGGAAGGTCTAAACCAGACAGTCAAACTTTTATACAGTTGTTTCCCCAGAATGTAAAGAAGTAAAGAGCACAGGACCCATAACTCTTGCTTGGATTTTAACCCGAGTTATGGTCTTAAAGAAACGTGGAATATAACTTGGATCGTAACTTAAAGGGAACTCAGACTTTGGACAGGGACCTTTATACAGTTGTTTCCCAACATCTAAGAAATTGACTGGTGCAAGACTCATAACTCAACCTTAGATATTGCCTGAGCCATGCTTCTTTAAGGAATGTTTCACCTGGAACTTAAACCTGGCTGATAACTTAAGAATAATTCCACCTTCGGGTATATAACTTGGTACAGATATATCTTAAAACAATATTTTCTGTCCATTATCATTTTACTTCCAGTGATTATCCTGCCTTATAGACAAGAGCCGTGTTCCATTTAACACCCTTCTATTTCTTTTCAATATATAGTCGACATGGCACGAGCAAACATATACCCCAGACATGGACATCTGGGATGACAGTAAAGACAGTTCAGGATTCACAAAGTCGTCTACTATTTCCGGCGTTTCATGTGTGTGAATTCAAAACATCTATAGTCTCGTGTGATGATACATATTTAAACTCGTTTTGCCCGTCGCATAACCTTGTATACACACACACACACACACACACACACACACACATATATATATATATATCCAAGCTTTCGCCAGGAACCCATTTACCGGGTAGCCAGAAAGGGGGACGATGAACTGTTGGGGCGGCTGTGAGACGGGTACCTCGTCCCAGGCCCGATAGATTGGTAGGATGCAGCGCCAGCCACTGCACTGTGTGTGTGTGTGTGTGTGTGTGTGTGTGTGTGTGTTTCAAGTTCATTTATGTCCGGAATGTATTCTGGAATCATTTGCATCAAGACTATTTCTGAACCGGACCATTTGGATCAGATGTGCTTGCATGCTGTCTTTACATATTCATATCCAGTTCTTTCGCACGTGTGATTCAGAATCATTTACTCGGGTTGTTATCTAATAATTCATGTACACATTCCCGATTCATTCACCCCCAAAGTATGTTTCCCAGTGTTATACAGTTATATACACCAATAACTTTTTGTGATTCATTTACATCATATCTTTCAGAATCGATCACGTTCCTGTACACCCCCTAATCCTTGACACCAGTATTGCCGAATTCTTTACATCAACATTTTTGAAACCTTCATATCCGTGTGTACTTACGACCCCCTTACTTCAGGACGTATTTCCAAATGCCTGAGTTCACAGTGTATCCAAGTGACAATAGGGACTTGCCCAAGGCTGTCAGGCGTGTTGCTTCATCCAAGAGTTTTCCCGTCGCTCTGACGAAACTCTGTACGTGTCTGACAATGATCCTGTGTTGGAGATGACACCACCATGATCCCCGCCTCCTCCTATCCTTGTCCCGACACCCTCGTGGGCCGGAACGACCTCCCTTTGATCCTGGGCCCTTTATTTGGGGCAGGACGATCTCCCTATCCTTCTCCTTTATCTGGAAGGGTAAGAGAATCATCCACTACTCTTCCGTCGTATCTGATGGCAAGGACGACCCACTTAACGACCTCATCCTCTCTGTGATGCGGAAGAACGACCTTCTAACCTCCCTCATCCCTGTCCTGATCGCACAGGAATGACCACTCTCGGCCCATCTTCTCAAGCTGACGAGATAAAATGAATCCTATATGTCCTCATCTCCTCTCTGAGAATGCAGGACGACCCACCCTCTTCTTTGCTCCTCCCCTGCCGGAGTAGGACTACCCACTCCCCATATCTCACCCCCTCAAGCAGCAAGTTCCGCCCTTGAGGACGAACGTGGCACCAGTCACGTGTCTTCTGTACACACGCAGACCCTCCCAGCGGCCTTGGTCACTCGGCCTGCAGGTCTGAGTGACCATGATACGTTTAGTGTTTCGAGATATCATGTATAGAACACACAGATGAATATGACAGCAAAAAAGGAACCGGTGAGGTTCCTCCTCAGAGACCCCTGTTGTCGGCAACAGGAAGGAGGAGGAGGAGAGAGAGAGAGAGAGGTGGGGGGCGGAGGGGCGAGTATTGCGTCAGCGACGCGAACCTCGTGCCAGCAACGGCACCCATGAGGAACGTGGCCCGGGTCACGCGTCCCAGCGCAAGGATCGACGGGACGCAGTTCTCACACGGGTCACTCCAGCTCCTGGGTCCTCCACAGTCATCATGCCGGTTCCAGAAACAAAATGACAAGTGGTATATCTGAAGGAACTCTAAACAGGGCAGTGAAATATGAGGAAAGAGCAACTGCGAAGATATGAAGTGATCAATGCAGCTAACAGGACGAGTAAACAATTGCAGAGACAGTGTTCACTGCTGCTTTCTTAATGTATTTTCAAAGAGTCATTATGTGTTTGCTGATCCAACCTACGTAGCCCACCGCCGGTACAATGGATGTTCATTCCTTCATTTGTTTCTCTTATCCCCAATTTGAAATATGACCACAAGAGTGCATGCAGGTGTTCACAAGCCCATACACATTGTTCCCGAGCGTTTAAGAGTTACCCCTTAAAAGTGACACTCGGGTGCATGTCAACTAGAATAAGTTCTTACGTCTCTGGTTACGACTACAACTTGCTGCGACCAATAACCTTTGGAAGACCCCCAGGAGACACGACGAGCCTAGTTGAAAAGATACCCGAATTCCATCCATATTCAACCAGCTCTAAACTCGTCCTTCAAGAGGGCGTAAGTGCGTAAACACTTCATGCAAAGAGCCACACACTGGGGCTCAGGGTCGATGATGCTGGGGGCGTTCTATACACTGGTGCCCTGGGGAGAGCCACTGCCAGGGTCGACGGTGCTGGGGCGTCCCATATTCTAGGGTCCTGCGGGGCTAGTATCAGGCTCTATGGTTCTGGAGGCGTCTCACACACTGGGGCACTAGAAGCCACTGCCAGGCTCGGCAGTCCAGGGGGGTTGGTTCCCCGCACACTGGAGTCTTAGAAAGCCACTACCAGGGCCAACAGTGCTGAGGACGCCCTTACACCGGGGTCCTACTGAGTCACTACCAGAGCTGACAGTGCTGGAGCGTTCTGACCTCCTTCTGTTGAGTGTACTCGTCGACCTTGTCTCCACATACCTCAACAGAGAATGTAAATATTCAGTCAGTCTGAAAAACCATGTTCCAAGAGTTGACTTGGTATCTCCACACTAGGAAAGGTAATTCGTCGAGACTTTGGAAAGGGTTTCTATAAGGGAAAATCATACAGATTACATTACTTCATGCAGACCAGCTTCTGCCTTAGGGAGATACAGAGAAATCATGGAAGAGGATAAACAAGACAACTTAATCTCATGGAATGTGGGGTATCTCCATAGTGAGAATATACAGTGGTCTTACGATCATCCTTAACACCTCAAGAGAATGCTAAAGATATTTCGAGTGGTGGTCATAACCTGACGTTTACGAGCTTAATGACCCTAGCAGTTGTCAGGCCTAAGACCCACCACATGACCAACCAAACAACTCAAGGAATTTTGTCAAGAGTCGAGAGGACTTGATACAGTTCAGTACGACACATGGCGGGATCATTTGTTGTAGTGGCATAAGTTAACGATCATTTAACCCTCGCTTTGTTGCTTTTAACTGCGGATGAACGTCAGCTGGGTTCTGAGCGTCAACAGGAGTCAGAACGCGCCAGGCCAAGTTCTCCACATCGTACTTGAGGCAGGAACTAGGTCGCGTGTGTCCATTTTATCCAACATATCAGTTATAAACATTTCGTCACGTATATTAAAGAGGGAAAATGATTAATTAGGTAATTACAGACTATCATAAACCGCCTAATTATTGCTGATGACACTATGGTAATCTGCCTTTCAGTAGGGTGGGGGGCGGCTGTGAAGGCCACAGTCAGTATGTTGTGAGTACATATAATCAAGGTTGTATACACTCAATATGAGTGCCTCAAGTGCGTGATTGTTTGTTGAACAAGTAACAACTGGATTATCTAAGTTCTCTGACACCTTCGTGCAAAACATTACTGTATATCTTTGGTTACTAGAGCAGGACTAGAGGTCTGGTTCCGTCAAGGGCGCGATAAGTGTATTGACGTCAACAAATCCGGGAAGATGATGGTGGGTGATCCATTTCATAGCACAGTCTAGACCTTAATGTATTCTCTCGGCGTCACCTGCCCACCTCTCTGTTGTTACTGTTATTGGTGACGCGAGCCATAAGCAAAGGCAGAGAGGAATGGGATGACTGGCAGGGAATAAGGAGAGTAGAGGAATGAGAGGAGCGTTGCGAGAGAGGGAGAGAGAAAGAGAACCCCTGGTCTAGTGTTTATTTGGCCAGAGGACGGTTGAGTTCCCCCTCGCCAGGTGACTGGAAGAGCCGTCTGCCAAAGCTCCTGCAGAGGTCAAACTCATCCTCCAGCACCAGACACCGAAGCTGTGCTCTAACACCGAAGACCAAGGTCGTCCACCAAACCAGACATCAGGTCATACTTCAACGCCAGAAGCCAAGGTCGTCCTCCAACGCCATTACTGTGTGGGAAGCACATTACAAATATTTTCACAACTCTTCTCTTTATACAGACTGAAGAGTCCTCTGTTCCCCTTCCCCGCTCCATTTTCTATGTGATTCATCTTTTTTTTCACGATCTATGCATTTCAGATTAGCATAAGATCGTTACAAGCTGTAGGTATAACCTGATGATTCTGTATCAATCCATTTGAATTTTTTTGCATTACTTTTGATGTTAATACTGTTAATATTGCCAACAGTATTCAGACGCCATGATCATGAAACGCCAAGTTTTTCCGAACGTTTGAGAGCCTTCCAATTAGGCCTAAGATAATCGTGGGGAAGGAGCGTTTGTGTGTGTGTGTGTTTGTATTGGAGGGTGGGAGATATTCAGGTGATCCAAGCCGGATGTTCTGGGGCACAGCTGTTGGGCAGGAGGAATGAGCCGTGAATACTGAAGACATGGCAGGGGACGAGGAAGGTGTTGACAACAGGAAATAAATCTCGAAGCTTTTAGAGGGTATGTGTAATGTGTGTATATGGCAAGATCACATGCGTGGAGCACGACTCGGGGGAAGTGTGAGGGAGTAAGAGTTATGGGGGAAGGTTGGAGAGAGAAAAAGATATGGGGAGCACAGCGTGTGTGCGTGGATGCGTTAGCATGCAAGAGTGTGTTGAGTTGTGCAAGGAAGAGAGGCTGCACGGGGAGGAGGGAGGCTGTCTGGGCTAGGCTGGTCGCCAGTCAAAGCGGGCGTTGTACTTATGTTACATGCATTTTGTAGAGGGTAAGCTATACTTAGACACATCTATGCATAGTATGTTAGTGAGCTGGTTATGCAAGAAGGCTACCGCTTTCAGGCGATGTTGCTGCTCTGAAGCTGCTCTCCACACGGGGAGCAGGTCAAGGTGGGCTTCTCTGAGGAAGGGAAGGTCCTCGATGACGCTGGACAGTTCAGTCCGCTGACGAAGATACGGACGGCCTCGTCACAAGTAACCCATCACATCAATCTCTGTAGAAGGAACTGTCAAATCTCTCTCAACAGTGACAATAACTCTCAGTTCAGACAACTTTATGAACAAAGAATACTTGAAAAAATGTCCATTTGTGCGTGTGTGTGTGTGTGTGTGTGTGTGTGTGTGTGTGTGTGTGTGGAACATGACTGGCTAACGAATCCAAGTAAACGACTTTCTTGAAAAGTACCTCAGGTGTGATCTTGCCATGTGTGATTTCATGTGTAAATCTGGAAAGGGGTGTTATCGGACTCTACTCGCAGTGGTAACACTGTAGGCGATATAAAGGTCTTCACCTTTCCCTGCTCACGAGTGGAACGCAGCATTGTAGCTGCAGAAGTCAGTTACTACTACTACTTCCACTACTCCTAACACTATTACTACTACTACTACTACTACCACTACTACTACTACAAATGTTAATGATGATAATAATAATAATAATAAATGTAATGAAAATAGAAAATACATAAATAAGAATTACTTTGAATAGATATTTTACTTATTCAGATCTGATGCAGCGTCTGAGAGGTGGGACCCGGACTGTGCCAACAGCTTTATCCTTTACTTTTATTGATCGCTAAACTTGGAATGATTTCCTTTACAAATCTATTGACCTCGTAGATGATCTCTCTTATTCAAGTTGTGTTGACTTTAGATTATGTTAAGTTAATGGATGGATGTGGTAAGTTGATTTATGTGGCACATTGATGTATGTGGCACACTGATGTATGTGGGACGTTGATGTTTGTGGTGCGTTCATGTATCTACTGGTGTTCCTGTGCTGAACATAGGAAAATACTGGGTAGTTCTCCTGCTTTCATGATATATCTTAATATAAGTCCTCCAAACTCGCACTAGCGAATCACACTTGCTCATCACGTACGTATCTCGTGTCATGGTGCAAGACCAGGTTCACACACACACACACACACACACACACACACAGTGAAGAACCCATAAGGAGGACAAGCCTTGAGTGTGACGAACCCTCGACTACTTCTTCCTGGGTTCCCATGTTCTGTAATTGATGGTCTTCGGGATCCTATGGAGGACAGTCACTGACGAGTCCCTCTCGTTGCCAGGAGGAGGATGGACGACTCACTCCCTCATCCATACAGGCGGGTGTGTGTGTGTGTGTGTTGGGGGTTAATGTGGTGACGGGAGGTTAAAAAGAGGTGGCAACGAGGAAAGCAACACATGGACGCTTGCCAGGGTTTTCGCAACACACTTTCGAGATGCGGAAATTTTCCTAATGTCTGTCGCCCAGTTGACACAACATTCCCTTGTAACAGTTTTTTTATGTGTCAAAGTTTTCCCATTTTAGTTGTTTCAGGTCGCCGTTCCGACCTACAAGTTAGGGATGCCGTATATATAAGGAAGCAACGAAGAGATTTCAAGATAGATGGCAACTACCACAGAGTCACTTAAGTCAGACGTGAAAGACTTAAGTATAAGTTTGAAGCTGAGCTTGAGGAGGTTAAGGGAAAAAGTTCCAGACTCATCATGGCTAATGCTACAGAGGAAAAGTGGAGGGAATTTTTTGGCAGCACCATGAAAGGAGGTTTAGGTCAGGGTGGTGAAGCTGACGTAAACTTCGGTAGCTGGGTAACGATAGTTGGATGGGAACTTCGACCAGGTTACGTTAGATGTTTAGGTGAGGCGTAGCGAGATAACTGTGAGGTCTAAAAAAGACATGCAATGTTAAGCCTCCTTATCTCTCTAGGAAATCCTCCAGCGAGCGGAGGGAGGTGGGCTGCCGTGAGAGGGAGGCTCCTGGTGGCGGAGGAGCCGAACCTTGTGGACCGACTGTTGCCAACGCTTGGCTAGCGTTCACACAGCTGTCTGACGGTCGATCGCACGGGTGACTGGCTCTCTGAACGCAGCTGACACACAGGTGATCGGTACTCAAACACCTGTCTAGTGCTCAGACATATGACCGGCGCTCATCAAGCCGTCCAGCGCTTACACTGTTGCAGCGAGGATACCGAACTACTACTGGGAAAAAAATAATGCCAGTTGTAGGCTGGCAGAAGGAGCCTAGGCTGAGACCGGTTCACTTCTTTAAGTCCATACGGAACAAAGTGACGCCAGGAGGAGAGACCCCCAAGTTAAGTTAGTTCACAAGCATCACTGTATACAGTTAGGATCTCCCAGCATGGTCACCACATCAACGACGAGGCCAGTGAAGTAAGACCACATCAGCGATGAGGTCAGTGAAGTAAGAATGGCTACCATAGCAACGCTAAAGGCAAGGACCTGCCATTATGGCTGCCGGATGCGACACAGACGAGGATCTCTTTAATGGGACTGCCAGAGGGAACGATGACCCAGCAACACCCCCCCCTTCCCCCCACGGCCAGGCTGCCGCAGACTTGGCGGACCACAGCTCTCTGGACATGCAGACAGACCTCCAGCCTCACCACGTACCTTCAACACCACCATCATCGTGTTCCTCCAACACCACCATGCGTCTCGAACCTCACCACGTACAGTAAGCCATTAGCACTTACGCGTTAACAAGCTCTCATTTAATGAGATTCGATAGAGTCTTCCTTGAGGACATTTTTGTTGCTGAAAACATCCCACCAGACGACAGCTCCAGCTGTCAGCATCCCAACAGATTACAGGTCCAGTAGTCAGCATCCCACCAGACGTGATCCGAGTCCAGACTGGGTAACAGTTGCTGTCTTCCCTGGACTGGAAAGCAGTCTGGACGTTGCCATTTGCCGCTGGAATTTTCCTGAGTCATGGAGCTTCGAGCAGTATAGCCAACGATGGGGGGCGTGAACAAAGACCAGAAAAAACTGAAACATTTTCCTACTTTCATCTTTCCATCTTTCTGCCTTTCACTCGAAAAACTTTCCTAATTTTTCTTTAGTTCATTACATCGCAGTATCCCTGTCACGTAGCCCTCTTGTAGTCCCTGAATAACCTGTAATTAGCCCCTTCCATAGGTCTAAATGGCCATAGGAGTGTGAGGCAGTAGAGATTAACAGCGTTGGTAATAGTGAGAAGACATTGACCAGCCTCTGGCGCGGCCGTGAACGCGGGCAGGGTGGGCCACGGCCCCCAACCCACTCCC